>JBBPFJ010000343.1:0-56855 GCA_037975025.1 Excoecaria agallocha | reverse complement strand
TTTGAATGGTATAATATGATTTAATAAAAATTTAATAGGAATAAAAAGAGGATTTAATAAAAATTTAATAGGAATAAAAAAATTATTCAAATATAAATTATAATTTTATTTTATTCATAAAAAATTCATTAAATTGCCTAAATTTTAATTATTTTGTATTTATAATTTTTTTTCCAGTAAAAATAATATTATATGGATATTTTGGACAAAATTTTAATTTTTTTTAATTCAAACCGGTTTATTATGATTTTTTTCAATTTTTTCCAGTTTCAACCCGGTTTAACTAGTTTTTCTGACAGTTTAAAATGGCTCATTCCAGTTTTTAGTCAATCTGATTTTCATATATTGAACAAACCGGATTAGCCAATAGTTTGCAGTTAAATCGGTTCAACCGGATGTTTTGATCCGGTTTTAATAACATTCCATAACACAAGGTGAGTTTCCAAAATTAAATAAAGGTGGTTAGAGACGCATGCAGGATGAAAAGGAATAGGGATAAGAATAAAATATACAGGGGATTAAAAAATTTGAGAGGACTGTAAAATAAAAATAAAAATAAAAATAAATTTTAAATGACTTTTTGAAAAAACTGCAGGGACCCAAAATTTTTGAAGAGACCTCATCTAAGTCTTGTATCTGCCGCTAAAAATAGTAAAATAAATAAATACAAAATTATGTAAAATTACCAATTTGATAATATAAAATTTAGGCAAAAATAAGCCACAAAATAACCATCAAATATCAACACCATACAATTAGACTTTAGGATGACTTTTTCTTTTCAAAATTTGTTTTTTAAAAAAAAACCTTTTTATTTATTTATTTCTGATAATATGTTAGACTAATAACTGGGCTACCAAATTTCAATGTAATTTTTCTTTGCTATCTTTTTTACTTTTTAAAAAAAAAGGTAATAATAAGAAAACAACTGGCCATTGTTAATATCAATTTGAGCATGCAGAATAATACTCTAATTGAAAAATGTGAGAGAAGTTTAAAAAAAAAAATTGTCAGAGAATTTGATGAGTTATAAAATTTTGAAAACTTTTTTTATTTTACTTTTACTCCTATATATCTCTATCTCTATCTATATTTATTTATCCATATTATATATAAATATACGAAAAGAGGTTAAAGCTTTTATAGATAGTTATAATCCTTTATTATAACCTCATGTTAACCTAATTTCTCATGCGAATTTGTATGTTATGGGAATTTCGTATTTTAATTACATTTGGACTCATCAATTTGTATTGTTTCTATTACACTCTTTTATTTTAATTTTATATTTTCTATTTGGACTCTTATTTTCTATTACACTATTTATGTTGAATTTTTTTTTTTTTTTCATTCTGTTGATCTCCTTTTTTTTTTCGTATTGAGTTTCTGCTTGAAAAAATAATGAGTTTTTGCTTCTAAATAAGGTAAAATTCTGAAGTTTTTATTTTATCATTTTTTTAGCTGGATGCTCGCCATCTTTCCCCTGTGATTACTGAATTTTATATTTGTTGGTTTCTAGCATGTACAATATGTTAGTTTATTAAAAAAGTCAGAAACATACTTAGGTTAGGGAGTTAGGGTTTTATGTATTTACTATGTTTTTTATTTTTTTTTATTTTTAGTATAAACTATATATGATGCCAAATAAAATTGTATTTCATGATATTTTTTATTCATTTTTTACTTGAGGATTTCTATACCATTCGTCTTCTCTTTTAATATCTTGTCTTGCTATAAGTAACTACTAATTGTGATAATGAGATACTATTTCATTATATATTCTTGCTTAATTGGACTCGCAATTTCCAGTCAAATGTCTTCTTAATAAAATAGCACATCAAATGATGTATGACTAGTTGATGTTTTTTTTTTCTTTCTTTATTTCTTATTTACTTGTAATATTTCTATTTATGCATACACAAAATAGTATTATCAAATAAGTAAGTTTTTTGTTTATGAAAAATATAATTCGATTGTCATGATTGTCATTGTATGATGATCATGGGATATAGTATCGGGATATTTTTTTATTAAAATTTAATTTTGTTTTTTTTAAGGTTTTCAAGATGGCAATTTTCTCTTATTGATAATCTCCCACTGATAACATTGTCGAAAAAAACTTCAATCCGAAGTTGATACCTGCAAAAAAGAGTAAAGAACATGTGGATGTTTTAAGATACTCCGACAGTTAAATAAATAATTTTTACTAGAAAAATCATAGAAAAATTATAAAAAATAGAGAGAAATCCGTAAAAACAAAAAAAATATTATATCTAAATAACTGATTTAGCTATTTATATGGTAAGAATCTGTATCCTTTAGGACTTTGAATGTCATAAAGTTTTATATCCAATTAAATTTTCTTTGTTATCATAAGTTCCCCCGGTGTGCGATATTTATGTTAGCAACATTTTGAACGAATAAGTCTTCATAGTTGGTGGCGAAACTACCAAGTTTGAGCTTAAAATTATAATTTGCTCATGGCGGTGTAACGTCCCAAATTTTTATTTATCATGCATGGTATGATGGAGAGCATAAATAGTTATCCTAGGATAAATTTTGGGGTAATTGGAGTTAGATAAGGCAGGGAAATCGGAAAAAAATTTAGAGGTTAAATGTGCTCGGACCAGGAAAATCCGAATATAGGTGATCTGGTGGGTAGTTTAGCCTAAAAGTAGTTTATGAAATTAGGTGTTAAATGAAATTCGGTGGTACAATTTGAGCAAAAATTGAGCTTAAATTGACCCTTAAACAGGATAGTAAAATATTTACTCAGTACAGTAAAAAGGGTTGACTGAAAGTTTGATTGGACTCTGAATTAGTGTAAGGACCTCCAAAAATTATTTTGATTGCATAAATATGTTAGTAATAATCTAAATGACCTATTGGAAGTGAAAAACTAATGTTCTGGCAGTTATGGAGTTTCGGACTGGCTGTACAGACCTCCAAATCCAGAAGAATACCGAAATGATGTCAGAATGGGCTGAAATTTTAACCACACATTTTTGAACATATGATGACATGTAGGAAAAACTTTTAGCACATTCTAACATGGGAAAAAAAAATTTATAATCAGGGTGCAAAATTGAGATTAGGTTAATTAGGGGATCAAATTCAGGAATTTTGGACGTATGAGGATATAGGAGTCATTAGTGGAGAGTTATAATTAGGCACAAATAATCCTAAAGTAGTAGAATGTGTACAAGCAGGTGGTTGAGTGCCATGTATTTTAATTTAAAGCCATTTGATTCAATAGTTAAAGAATGAATCATAGCCATTCCTTTCACACACTTAAAAACCATCTGAAATAGGGTAGAAAATTCTAGAAAATTTTCAAAAATTGTGGCATCTTCCTCCCTCTTCCTCGCAAAATTTGAACCTAGCCTCTCCCCCCTCTCCTCTTTTTTTCTTTCACCTAAGCTTTCTCTCTTTCCAATTCCAAAGCCTAAATTTCAATCCTAGACATGAAAACACTTACTCTTCAACCTAGAGAAAGAATTATAGTAACAAGAAGTCAAGAAATTGAAAATTGAGGTATGGAAGGCTAGGTGTAATTTTGTGACTTTGTGAATTCTAGGTGGAATTAGTGAGGGATATCTACATGTGCATGTAGAAAAAAATTAAGAGAAGAGTGTAGTAACTTTAGATTGCTTAAAATTGCAACTTAAACTCATGATTTCCTTTATTATATTTTCAGCAAAAAGAAGGAAAGCAAGAAGAAGAAAAAAGAAAGGTGGGCAAGGGAAAGGAACAAGAAGAATAGGATTATCTCAAGTCAATTAGAGGTTAGTGGATGCAAATTATATACTATTTCATCTATTTTGTTGGATTTAACCTATAATTTATATTATGTAACTAAACATAGTTGAGTATAATGGTAAAATATATTAGGTTAAGTTAATAATATAATGAATAATCTTGATATGAATACAAATAAGTGAAGAAATTACCTTGAAAGTGATGGAACTTAGGTTGGCTGAATTATGTACCTTAGGAAAATTTAATGGTATATGGTGGTTAATGGTGTATTTAATATGAATTAGGCAATATAAATTATAAGAAATGTATTAAGAGTGATAAAGAGTAAAGATAACCAATGTACATAATTATGTATAAGTGGACATAATGATGAAAGTTTGAGCTACTTAAGAATGCTAAGGTAAATTTGGTATATTTTACCATATTAGTGACTAAAGGGGATATAAAACTATGTATGGCATTTAAATAGATGATGAGACATTATGAATGTATGACTTCCATAAGTGGCCGAATGGTATAGGTAAGGTTAATGGCATGATTTTATTGTTTTCTTATGGTATTAGATCTATATATATGAAATTTATATTTGATAAGCCTATATGGATGTAAACTTGGTCTTAATGATGCCAATATAATATAATTATAATGGTAATAATGTAAAAATATAATATAATGTGAATATTATTATTACCCTCAGTGTACAGTGGGTAATCCAAGATCCTAGGATAGAATGACTAGCCAGAAGGGCATATTCACCGCGATATTACTATGAAAATATGATTATATTACTTAGCTGGCTTATTATATGGGAACACTGGAGAATCAATATCTTACCCTGGCTATGTGATCACTCCAGTATAAGTTTATTGATGATATGAGTATTCTGGAGAATCGATATTGTACCCTGATTATGCGGTCACTCCAGTATAAGTGTATTGATGATATGAGTATTCTAGAGAATCAATATCATACCCTGGCTGTGTGATCACTCCAGTATATAGAGATGACTGAAGTCCTCATCCCACTTATCCAGTTCGAGGATTTACACTGGTATCAACTAGGGGCAAAATTATAAATTTTCATATAAACAGGAAGAAAAAAAATAATTATGGAATTAAGTATATTTAAAATGTCAATAAAAATTTAATAAGATGAAAATGAGATTAACAATCAAACAGGGGTAAAATGGTAATTATGTGATGAAACAGTGGTAAAATGGTAATTTAAAGTTAAAAAGGTGAATGATGAGGTTAAAATAGTTAAACGGGCTAAAAACGGTAAAATCTTAATTAAAATAAAGTTCGGAAACTAAACTATAATTTGCCACCCTTAGAAAAATTTTAAAAGACTAAAGTGTAATTTATATATTTAAATTAAATTAGAAATCAAGAAAAGTCAACCAAGTCAAATGTGAGGTCAAATCGATCAAAAATGAGAAAAGTCAAATTTTGGGGATTTAATTGAAAATTTTCACATAATTGAGTAAATAAAAGAAATTAAGTGAGAAAAATAACTATTATGGTAGTTAAGAGTAGATTATAGTATCAAAGAATATATTTTGAATTAAATTGATAAATAAAATTTTTAAATGATAATTTGGTAATTATGCCTAAATTAAGCAATAAGTTAGTTAGGTGAAATTTTATGCAAGTGTATCTACCACTAAACAATAAGTTTGCTTAGCGCATAGTTTTGTTTGATTGCGCGTAGAGACGGGTACAAAGAAGGAATTCGAAGAGTAGAGTATGACATGTACAAGTGGGAGTTTCTTTACATTTTTGCTTTTGATTGGATTGTAAATAAGCTAGACTTTGTAGATATGCATACATAGATATGGCATGTAAATTAAATAAAGCTATAACTTGATGGAATTGATGTATGTGGATGTATGAAATGGTGTGCTTGAGAAATATTTGTGTGTGTGAGACTGAATATAGAAGTGTTGTATTATTGAATGGAGTATTGGAGGAGGAGGGAAAATATATTGGGAGTGTAAATTAAACTTTTTATAGGTTTGGATAGCATGATTTTTAAGCCGTCATGCTGCCGAAATTTTATCAAATCAATAATAAGTTGATAATGATAACTGAATATGCGATGTGTCATAAGAATTTCTAAATTTAAGTGAAGTAGTAATAGTGACAGTATAGAATTAAAATATTAGAAATGTGTAAACGTAGGTTGTCACATTTAATGGTATCAGAGCTTGATTTAGGTGGTCCTAAGATTATAGTTAATATAAGCGGTATTGATTGGGAGAATGAATGAGCTTATGATAAGTACATGCCACATTATTGTGATATAAATTTTGAGATTTAAAACTTACCTGTTCTTTGTGTATTTCAGTATTGACCATGGCTTCCAGATCCTGAAAAATTGCTGAGTTATGCTGAGAGCGAGGCCTCAGTAAGTTCAGAAGTACATGAGTCCATACCGAGTACTAGATCACAATAGCCTACCCAGCACACTCCAGTGCCAGTGCTTCAGGCAGCTCCACCTCTTACACCAGTTGATGTTATACAGATGATGGCAAAATTTTTTCAGAGATTCCACGCCTCAGCTCTGGCTCAGCAACCATCACCATCTCAGCCACCTAGAAGATCTATCTTAGAACAATTAAAACGGTTTGTTGCAGAGAATTTTTATGGTCGAAAGCAGATTACAACTACGGAAGCCGAAGAGTGGCTTAATAAAATTGAAAGATTATTTGAAATTACTCACGGCCCACCAGAGGAGAAATTAGAAGGAGCAATGGCTTTATTATAGGGTTCAGCCTATGTATGGTGGGACATAGTTAAGCACCACACTCCACCTGAGCAGATCACCTAGGATTATTTTTATCAGCGGTTCAGGGATAAATATATGGACAAAGAATATTTGAGAGCTATGGAGGAGCCCTTTTGGTGATTGTGCTAGGGGTACTCGGATAGTGCAGGACTACGATAGGGAGTTTGAAAGACTCAGCTTCTATATGAGGGATTGTCAATTTCCATCGGAAAAGATGTTTAAACTTTTTGAGAGGGGACTTCACAATGATTTAAGGAGAGTTCTAGCAATTCAAGAGTACACAAACAAAATGGAGTTAGTTGATGCAGCAATTAAAATGGAAACTATTCAGCAAGAAGAAGTGAACATATGTGCTTGATTCCAATAGAGAAGGAGATAAGCTTCAGAAGCAGCAGGTAGCGGGTCTAGTAAGCAAACTAAGGGTTATACTGCAGCTCCTCTATAGAATTCCATAGCTATACCAGCATAGAGTCAGCATACTACAGCTCAAGTAGCTCCCTTTATGGCATTGATGGGTAATGCTCCTCAAGGTCAAGGATCGAGCAGATATGAGGTACCAGTTTGTGAGCATTGCGTATGACGACATTCAGGTGAGTGTTGAAGATTGATAGGGGAATGCTTGAAGTACGAATCTCAAGAGCATTTATTAAGGAATTATCCAAGACATATGCACAGGCTACCACATCAGTTTTCCAGACCCCTACCGGCAGACAGGCTACTACTTTAACTCGAGAATGAGGTATGGGTGGACCCAGTGGGGCTACATCAACATGAGATAGTGCTCCAGCTCCACTAGCTATAGATAGGCCTTTTCTTGGCAGGACCTATGCAGTTAGAGCCCGAGAAGATCAAGATAAGCCAGACGTGATTGTAGGTAAATTTTATCTGTTTGATGTTTCTATTTGTGCACCGATAGATCCCAAGTCCACACATTTTTATTTGAGCACCAGAATCACACAGGGAAAAAGGTTAGAAAAAGTATAGTTAGATCAGGATATCTTGGTGAGCAACCCATTGGGTCACAGTCTAATCATGAACAAGATATATAGGGATTGCCCCATCCAGATACAACAAGCTACTTTCCCTGCAAATCTGATTGAACTTCCATTTCACGAGTTTGTTGTTATCTTGGAAATGGATTGGCTCTACAAGCACTCTGTGATAGTTGACTATCAATTGAAAAGGATGACCTTAAAAACTCCAAAAAACAAAGAAATCTTCATTATAGGGGAATGATCTAATTCCTTATCCAATTTATCTCGGCTACTGCAGCACACAGGTGTATTAAAAAAGGGTATGCAGCTTATTTGGTCTTTGTCACTGAAATTGAAGCTGAGAAATTGAAAGTTAGTGATATACCTACAGTTAGAAACTTCATTAATATCTTTCCTGATGACTTACCAGGATGGCCTTCAGAAAGAGAAGTTGAGTTCACAATTGATGTGTTGCCAAATACAGCACCTATTGTGATGGCTCATTATCACATGGCACCAGCAGAATTGAAGGAGTTGAAGATTCAGTTGCAGGAATTGTTAGAAAAAAGCTTCATTCGTCCGAGTGTTTCTCCCTAAGAAGCTCCAGTATTATTTATGAAGAAGAAAGATGAATCTCTCAGGCTATGCATTGACTACAAGCAACTGAACAAAGTCACCATAAAAAACAAATATCCATTGCCTAAGATTGATGACTTATTTGATCAATTGATGGGTGCCAGCACATTTTTGAAAGTTGACTTGAGATCGAGTTACTATCAGCTTGGGGAAAAAGAAGAAGATATCTCAAACACTGCTTTTCGTATTAGATATAGACATTATGAATTTGTGGTTATGCCCTTTGGCCTCACTAATGCACCGGCTGCTTTTATGGATTTAATGAATCGTATTTTCCATTCGCACCTGGATCAATTTATGGTGGTGTTCATCGATGACATCCTGGTATATTCTAAAACACCAGAAGAACATGATCAACACTTGAGAATTGTTTTATAGATATTGAGAGATAAACAGTTATATGCTAAATTCAGCAAATGAAAATTTTGGCTGAATGAAGTTACTTTCCTGGATCATGTGGTTTTAGCAAAGGGCATTAAGGTGTACCTTGAAGCTATTCTCGAATGGAAATCACCTAAAAATGTTCCAAAAGTTCAAAGTTTCCTTAGATTAGCTTGATACTACAGACGATTTGTAAAAGGATTTTCTATGATAGCTTCCCCACTCACCAAGCTACTTCAGAAAAATGCCAAATTTGAGTGGATTGAGAAATGCCAGGAAAGCTTTGAGAAATTGAAGGGTGTGTTGACGGAAGCCCCCGTTCTTACACAACCTACTTCAGGTAAACCATATGTTATTTATAGCGATGCCTCCAGCATCGAGTTGGGGTGTGTGTTTTATGGAGGAAAGGAATATAATGGCATATGCTTCTAAACAATTAAAATCACATTAGAGGAATTATCCTACCCATAACTTAGAGCTAGCAGCTATCATATTTGCTTTGAAGATATGGAGACATTACTTATATGAAAAAAATGCTATGTTTACACTGACCATAAAAGCTTGAAATATTTGCCTACCTAGAAAGAACTTAATTTGAGACAAAAGCGATGGTTGAAACTCATTAGACTATGATTGCTTAATTGAATACCATTCAAGTAAAGCAAATCTTGTGGCTGGTGCGCTTAGCAGGAAACACTTAATGGCTTTGCTAGCTTTGAAGGTGAAGTCAAATGTGGCATAAGATGGAGCACTTATAGCTGAAATGTAATTGAAACTAGATTGGCTTCAACAGGTAAAAACTACTCAGAGGCAGGATAACATGTTAGCCTCTATTATCTTTCATCCCTAAATAGAAGTGAGTAAAGGCGCTAAATTCTCTCTTAGTCAAGATGATTGTCTATATTATAAAGGCAGAGTATATGTACCAGATGACATGGAATTGAAGAAAAGTATCTTGCATCCAGGTAGTAACAAAATGTATCAGGAACTGAAGAAATCTTACTGGTGGCCTAGAATGAAGAGAAAAATAACAGATTTTATGGCTAAATGCTTAGTATGCCAGCAAGTAAAAACCGAGCATCAAGGCCTATCAGGGTTATTGTATCCCATTACCATACTAGAATGGAAATGGAAGTGAATTACTATGAATTTTGTGTCCGAACTGTCGCTTACCAGGAATCAACATGACTTTATTTGGATGATAGTAGATAGGATGACTAAGTCAACTCATTTCCTTCCTATGAGATCAGACTTTTCCCTATCCAAGTTACCAGAAATCTATGAAAATGAAATTGTGAGATTGCATAGAATGCCCATTTCTATTATTTCTGATAGGGATCCAAGGTTTAGTTTCAAATTTTGGTAGAAACTTTAGAAAGCCTTGGGAATCCGCCTGTATTATAGTACAGCTTTCCACCCACAAACAAATGGCCTATCCGTACGGATGACACAAATATTAGAAGATATGATATGATGTCGTGTACTGGAATTTGCCAGCAACTGGGAGAAATACCTTTCGCTAGCAGAATTTACCTACAACAATAGTTACCAGCCTAGCATTAAAATGGTGCCATATGAAGCACTATATGGGAGAAAATGCAGATCACCTTTATGTAGGACTGAACTAAGTGAGAGCAAGCTAGTAGGACCGAACTTGATCAAGGAAACAGAAGAGAAGGTGAAGCTGATTTGAGATAACTTGAAAGCAGCAATAGATTGATAGAAATCATATGCAGATTTGAAGAGAAAAGATATAAATTTAACGTGGGAGACAAGGTATTCTTAAAAGTTTCATCGTGGTGAAAAGTTCTTCGATTTGGTAAAAAGTGTAAGCTCAGTCCCAAATTTATTAGGCCCTATGAAGTGACACAGCATGTGGGATTAGTGGCTTATAGGTTGAAGTTACCTTCCGAATCGGAGAGGATCCATGATATGTTCCATGTGTCTTTGCTGTAAAAATATAGTTCAAACTCTTGTCACGTTAAGACCTAACTTGTCTTACAATGAAGAATCGGTGAGAATTTTAAGACGAGAAATTAAATAACTACGGAACAAGTGGATTCCATTAATCAAAGTGTTATGGACATGATATAATATGGAAGAAGCATCTAGGAGCCTGAAGAAATAGTGAAGCAACAATATCCACACTTATTCAATTCAAATAAATTTTAAGGATGAAATTTTATTTAGTGGGGGAGTACTGTAACACCCCAAATTTGTATTTATTATGCATGGTATGATGGAGAGCATAAATAGTTACCCTAGGATAAATTTTAGGATAATTAGAGTTAGATAAGGCAGGACAATCGAGAAAAATTTAAAGGTTAAACATGTCAGAACTAGGAAAATCCAAAAATGGATGACCTAATGGACAGTTTGATCTAAGATTAGTTTATAAAAATAGGTGTTAAATGGAATTTGATGGTACAATTTGAGTGAAAATGAGCTTAGATTGATCATTAAACGAGATAGTAAAATTTTTATTCAATACTATAAAAAAGGTTGACTGAAAGTTTGACTGAACTCTAAATTGGTGTAAGAACCTCAAAAAATTATTCAAATTGTATAAATATGTTAGTAATAACCTAAATGACCTATTAGAAGTGAAAAAATAATGTTCTAGCAATTTTGAATTTTCGGGTTTTGGATCGACTGCACAGGCCGTCGAAGCCAGAAGAATCAATACAAGAAAATCTTGAAATAGCAACGAAAAAATAGCAACAGAATTTATTTCGTTACTAAATTAGCAATGGAATCAATATTCCGTTGCTATTTAGCAACAGAATATATTTTCCGATGCTAAAATTGGTTGAACTTTATAAAATTAGCAACGGAAAAATATTTGGTTAGATTCCGTTGCTAAAAGTGGAGGAAATTTCTGGCGCCATTATTTAGCAACAAAAATTAGCAACGGAATTTTATTCCGTTGCTAATTAAGGCGGCAACAAATGGCGGGACGAAAAATAGCAACGGAATTTAATTTTCGTTGCTAATTTAGCAACCGAACTATAATTCCGTTGCTATTTAGCAACCGAAAACATATTCCGTTGCTAAATAGCAACATAATTATTATTCGGTTGCTAATTTAGCAATGGAAATTAAATTCTGTTGCTAAATTAGCAACGGAAATACATTTCCATTGCTAAATTTCACTTTGAAAGAAAAATAGCAACCAAAAGCATTTTCCGTTGCTAAATAGCAACGGAATAATGATTCGGTTGCTAAATTAGCAACGGAAATGAAATTTCGTTGCTAAATTAGCAACGAAAATACAATTTCGTTGCTAAATTTCACTTTGAAAGAAAAATAGCAACCGAATGAAATTCGGTTGCTATTTAGCAATGGAATTTTTTTCGGTTGCTAAAATAGCAACCGAATTTAGATTTCGTTACTAAATAGTAACCGAATTTAATTTGGTTTCAAAAATAGCAATAGAATAATGATTCCGTTGCTAAATTAGGGGCATTTAAGTACTTTTATCTTTGTTAGAACTATAAATCGGAAAAACCCTATATCAAAATCATCTCCTCCCTCTCACCGCCGTCCTTCTGTCTCTCTCTCTAATGAAGCACTCATCTCCTCCCTCACACCACCGTCCTCTGTCACTCTCTCTAACAAAGCACTCATCTTCTCCCTCACACCGCCATCCCACTGTCTCTCTCTCTAGCGTTGTCAGGAAAACAACCCAACCCAAAATCTCAAGTTTGTAGTTGACGGCCTGAAAGTTTATATTTATTAGCAGCTATCAAGGTTAGTTCTTTTTTTTCGAATTGTTAACCATTGATATTTCTTAATTCGAAAGCATGGATTCTCTGCTCCGTTTGTCTACTTTTCTCATTTTCAGTTGCTGATTGACGGTTATAAGGTCTTTGTTGGTTCTTTACTTCGCGGGTACCAAATTCTGAATCTTGAAGCTCTTTATTTTACTATAATCGTCATTTTATTCTTGATTAGATCATAGCAGCATTTGCACTTTCTAATTTAAGTTTACTTTTTCACAATACCTATTGAAATGTGATTTTATTAGCCTTGAAATCTTTGCTTGTGTTTAGTTACCCATTAATTGAATTTTGTTCTTCAATCAAGTTACTTTCAGCCTTGAAAGTTTGGTACTTACACCTACATTCCATGGTTTTCTGGTGCTCATTATTATGGTCATATATTAACTAAAGATCTACTGATATCTGGTGACATGGCTATATGAGTAACACCATCTATAATGATAGAATTCATGTTACTTATGCCATTTTCAAGTTCATATATATTTATAAATGTTATAACTCACCATTCTTCTTTCATTGATGAAGATTATAATTAAATCAATAAGTATCTTCTATTTTGGATACCGTCTCAAGGTTTTTGACTTAGATTTTAGTTGAGCCAAGTTTACTTCCTTTTAGTGCTTTATGAAAGAAGTGTCTTTATTTCTAGCTCGAAAAGTTGTGAATTTTTGGTTTGGATCTCTCATTTCTAAGCTGTAACCTATGCCTATCATAAATATAAGTGACCAGTCCATTTTATGTGTTGATAATTTGTCAGTGGAGACTAAGAGTTTTATTTGCTATGCTCAATTTTGGAGGACACTGTATTTTTACTTATATGACCAACGTCAAGCCTTCAAAATGGGTCATAAAGCTTTCAAAATCATTAGTTATATCAGTCCCTTTACTGATATAAACAAAGACAGGTAAGCTAGTATTAGCCCAACCCCAGTACTTAAAATTCACTACATATTGCTGCTGAAACGTAACGTAGCTCTCCAGGTTGTAATTGCTGCACTTTCTGAATCAAGAATTTTGCCTCTGTATCAGGTAAGTCTTCTACTTTATTTCACAATAATATTGATTAAGAAAAAAATTGTTATGAGATTTATATTTAATTTAATTACTCTTTTATAAGATTGTTTTGATTCATTTTTAAATACACAAACTGTATTAGATAATTTAGAAGTGACCATGTGCAATAACAATATACAATATGAATACTAACAACAATTATATGACTAACATAATAGAGTTTTCTCTTTGAAACAATTGTACAATATGCAGTCACAAAAAACATTTAGTGATGAATGTCACCCATATCATAAATTTAGTACAAGTCAACAAATATAATACATTCTTTGTTATAACGCATTTTGAGAATTTGCTGATGTTTCTGCAGTGTTTTTGTCGGATCAGTCTCCATACAGATTATCTCAATTAATTTAATTTTAAGTCTTAGTGGCATTTAGTTTATTCTTTCAAAAAATGGACTACTTAACCAAACCTCTAAAACTTTGTTAGAGTACAACATTAGGCGAAGTACCGAGGTGTCTAAAATGAGTTCATTAACGATATTGTACTGGCTGAAACCTAAACTAGTTAGTTATAGGCCATAATTCAATTAACAACTAACATCTTTTGCTTTCTATATGTTACAACTTTTACATCTTCTATTTTCTATGGCAAATGATGATAAGCATTCTTTGAGTTTTCTACTATATATTCTACTATATAAGAATATGGTGCCCGCGAAGTAAAGAACCAACAAAGACCTGATCTCTTTCATGGATTTTCCTTAAAACAGTTTAGGTCCAAAATCACATAGAAAATGGAGGATGGTACTAAACAAACGATAGATCTTTTGTTATTCTCATTAAAAACTATTGAAATATTTATTACCTTAAGAATTGGAACTCAATTTAAAAGTGATAGATCTTTTATGAATCAGGCTCTGAATTTGTAAAAGACAAAGATGGTTTGGTAGGGTGAGACAATATAATGTAGAGGGAGATAGTAATATTATATATACAGTACCAGTTGGGTGTGTATTAAATGTGTAGGACCATATATAGTAGAAAACTCAAAGTTTGTCTTGAAATTAAATCATTGCTTTTAAATGGAAGTTTGTTTGCTACTAACTAAAGTAGCAGGAGAAATTCAAAGTGTTCGGTACTTGATTACATCAAATGCTTTAACATGGACATGTATATATATTTTTCATATACATTTCTATTATAGGATGGCAGCAACAAGTTAGATGAATAGGAGGAAGAACTGTAAGACATATATATAACCCAACAAGATTTAAGAGTAATTTTCTGCTCTGTTGCTTTTTCAATTTGATTTTAGTTGATAATGTGTTTATTTTAATCATAATTATTGGAGTTAGATGTTGCAACATATTTGATTTAACTTTTGAGGTCAAGTGTCATGTTGTCATGATGTATTATGCTTGATTTTGACTCAAGTGCATGTATAATTAATTTTTGTTCATCTAAAGCCAATGCTAAATTATATCCGACTAATTATTTTAGCATTGCCTGACTTGATTAGCTTTGCTATCTGTTTTTTCTTTCTCTAGCTAGCTATTTTGACAAAGGCTAATAGTTGTCTTCATTTCTGATTTGTCCTTGTGCTCTTCGTGGGTTGTTGCTATTTAGGGGTCTCTTCACTGTCAGTTTTGAGTTGTTATTTTACTTTGACAGTTTTGAACTTTGTTTATTTTTCTAGTTTTTCTAGTTATGATCTCGCTTTTTTGGGAATCAGCCTTTTAGTCTTGTTTTTCTTGATGCAGTTGCCTTGGGTATTTTGCCTTTTTTCAGGTTGTTAGATCCATTTTATTTCATATTTGGGATCTTTTTTTTGTTGAATGTATTGTTGTTCTCTTCTCATAAATAAAATCAAAAGCATATAAAAAAACCCGTTAAAATGAACATTATCTTATATACATGCATATGACTTTTTTATCTTCGAAAACATGCTCTGTGTATGCAAATACATTATAAAATAACATAAAATACTTCTTTTGTATCATTGTTGTATCAAGGTATATAGGCTGAAACGATTCGACCTGCGGGCTACTGGTTTCCAAAGGATAACTCGGTTATCATGGTTGAGTGCCACGTACCTTGATGCAAGTTAATTTTATGTCATGATGCTTTTTTCATGGTAATTCTGAAGTTTTTTGTTCCTATGTTAGGAGTAGGATCCAAATCTTTAATTGCATATTCGGGTTTGCTGAAAACCCATTATAAAATAACATAAAATACTTATTTTGTTTCACTGTTGTATCAAGGTATATAGGCTGAAACGATTCGACCTGCGGGCTACTGGTTTCCAAAGGATAACTCGGTTATCATGGTTGAGTGCCACGTACCTTGATGCAAGTTAATTTTATGTCATGATGCTTTTTTCATGGTAATTCTGAAGTGTTTTTGTTCCTATGTTAGGAGTAGGATCCAAATCTTTAATTGCATATTTGGGTTTGCTGACCCATTACAAAACAACATAAAATACTTCTTTTGTTTCACTGTTGTATCAAGGTATATAGGCTGAAACGATTCGACCTACGGGCTACTAGTTTACAAAGGATAACTCGATTATCATGGTTGAGTGCCACGTACCTTGATGCAAGTTAATTTTATTTCATGATGCTTTTTTCATGGTAATTTTGAATTGCAAACATTGATAAACCTTTCCTATTTATTTAACCCATAAATCTAATTATGAAATTACCTTATTTGAATAACAATTATGCAAACATGAGTAATGTTGATAGATCTTGGATGTATAGGCGATTAATGCCAGATGGTCTAATTAATATTGAGTTTGCCGAGGGAGTTCAATCATTCATTGAATATGCAAGTTTGCAGCCTGCATATATGGATGGTACAAAAATTAGATGTCCATGTAAAAAGTGCAAACATATTTGTTTCCTTCCTACTGAAGAAGTGCATCTACATTTGTTAAAAAAAGGGTTTGTTACAAATTATTTTCAATGGACATGGCATGGGGAGCCAATAATTTGTAGCACCTCAAGGGATAATCAAGCATCGTCAGCAGTAAATATAGATGGATTTGCAGGGAGAGCTGGTATTCGACCAAATAATGTGGATGTAAATGAAAATATTTACGCACAAATGGTTTATGATGCAGCTGGTTATTCCTTTGAAGAAAATATGTAGAATGGTGAAGAGGAACCAAACCCATATGCAAAAAGATTTTTTGACTTACTAGAGTCAGCTGACTAAGAATTATGGCCAAACTGTGAAAAAATAACTCAACTGTCTGCCATTGCTCGAATATTGAACATAAAGTCTAAAGGTCATATTTCTGAACAAAGTTTAGATAAAATTCCTACATGATACAATGATTCATTGCCTCCTGATCATAAAATGGTTGAAAATTTTTATGAAATAAAGAAGCTTATTCGGGGTCTTGGTTTGCCCGCTGAACGAATAGATTGTTGCAGATTGGGATGTATGTTATTTTGGGGAGAAGATGTGGAATTAGAAGAGTGAAAATACTGTAGCCAACCTATGTTCAAACCAAGAATGCATACTAGAAAGCAAAAACTAGTTCCTTAGAAGCGGATGTATTATTTTCCGCTAACTCCAAGACTTCAAAGACTATATGCCTCTGATGTTATTGCAGCCCACATGAGATGGCATAATGAACATGAATAGAATCATGAAAGTATGACCCATCCATCGGATGGGCTCGTATGGAAACATTTCAATGACACACATACTGAGTTTGCAACAGAAAGTCGAAATGTCAGGTTGGGATTATCGACAGATGGCTTTCAACCTTTTGGTCAATCGGGCCAACAATATTCATCATGGCCAATCATAATTACTCCATATAATTTACCACCATGGATGTATATGGACAAGGCATACATGTTCTTAACAGTCATTGTACCAGGGCCTAAAAATCCAAAGCATAAAATTGATGTGTTTTTGCAACCATTGATAGCTGAATTGAATCATCTTTGGGAATTCGGGGTTGAAACATATGATGTGTCTCTTAAACAAAATTTTAAGATGAAAGCAGCTTTGATGTGGACTATTAGTGATTTTCCTGCATATGCTATGTTGTCTGGATGGAGCACAGTAGGAAAATTGGCTTGCCCTTACTGTGGTAATGATTCTGATGCATTTCATCTTCCTAACGGGGGCAAAACATCATGGTTTGACAATCATAGAAAATTTCTTCCTCTAGATCATCCATTTAGATGCAATAAACAAAAATTCATTAAGAATAGGATTGTATAAACACCTCCTCCCCTTAATAAATCTGGTGATGATATATTGCAGGAGATTGATCAGTTAGGGTTACTAAAAGTTACAGAACTTGAAGGTGAAGAGGTTAATAGTAACATAAGTCAAAACTTCGGTTGGAGAAAATGGAGTATATTTTGGAATTTTCCATATTGGAGAACTAATTTGATACAACACAATCTAGATGTTATGCATATTGAAAAAAAAATATTTTTGACAATCTTTTCAACACAATCATGAACATTGAAGGGAGGACCAAGGATAATGCAAAACCAAGAGCCGATTTGAAAATTTTCTTTAGAAGAAGCGAGTTAGATAAAGATCCAAATATAGAAAAATATCCAAAAGCATGTTACACTTTGGATAAAAAACAAAAGCAAACTTTGTGTGAATGATTGAGAAGCCTAAAGTTTCCAGATGGATATGTTTCAAACTTGGCAAGGTGTGTTGATATGAGGAAGTACAAATTATTTGGAATGAAAAGTCATGATTGTCATGTATTTATGCAGAGGCTCATTCCAATTGCATTTCGGGAGCTCTTACCGAATAATGTTTGGGAAGCTATAATAAAATTAAGTTTGTTTTTCAAAACCTTAACAGCTTCTGAATTACAGTTGTCTGATATGGAAAGATTAGAAAGGGACATTCCAGTTATCTTGTACAAATTAGAGACTATTTTTCCACCGAGTTTCTTTGATTGTATGGAGCATCTACTTGTACATTTAGTACACGAGGCAAAATTTGCTGGTCCAGTTCAATATCGATAGATGTATCCATTCGAGAGGTAATTTTACTTTTATATCAAAACTTGCTAAAATTTTTATCCTGTTCTACACCAAAGTAGTTAATATAATTACCCTAATTATAATGCAGGAATTTGCATCACTTGAAGAAAAATGTTAAAAATAAGGCTGGAGTTGAAGGCTCTATATGCAATGCGTATTTAGTGGAGGAAACAAGTAGATTTTGTTCACATTATTTTGAGCCTCATGTGATCACTCGAGAAAGAAAAGTTCCTCGTAAATACGATGGGGGTGAGCGGATTGGTGATGATAACTTATCTATTTTCAAATATCCTGGCCGAACACATGGACACTCAACAAGAAGAATGTTAACAGACAAAGAAATGGAGGCTGCACATGGTTACATTTTATTGAATTGCCAAGAAATTCGACCTTTTGTGCAGTAAGTTTATGTTATAGTTAAAATTGGCTAAATTATTTTTCTGTAGGATTGGAGTTTATAGCTAAGACTAACATATAATGTTTTTAGTGAATAAGAGGGGTTGTTAAGCGAGCTAATGCCAGGAAACTCACAACATGACATCAATAAAGAAGTGGATAAAAACTTTCCACGTTGGTTTGCAAATTATGTAAGTCTGTACAGTGCAATAAAATTGAATGCTTGTTGCAATTACTGTAAAACTTACAAAATATTATATGTATTGATTAAATTTTTTTTATGTAGGCTTTTGAAAATAGAATAGAAAACAGGCTCATATGTGATCTTGCTAAAAGGCCATTGCGAACTGTTAAATCATATCCTGTCTATTTCGTTAATGGATATAAATTTCATACAGAAAAGCATGGACATAGCATGGCAACAGTAAATAGTGGGGTTTGCATACAAAGGGAACTGATAGATTATTTTGGCAAAATTATTGAGATACTTGAAATAGAATATCCTGCATTGCCGATAAAATGGTTTATACTTTTTAAGTGTGAGTGGTTTGATCCAACTCCTAACGTCGGAACAAAAGTACATAGCCGATATAATCTCACTGAAATCAACCAACGGAGAAGATTTAAGCAATTTGAACCATTTGTGTTAGCAATGCAAGCGACCCAGGTGTATTATATCCCTTATCCCAGCTTAAGAAGGGATAAGTCAGATTGGTTAGCCATATGCAAAGTTAAACCAAGAGGGTTTTTTGATGGACATGCAAAGGGAGAAAGCAAGACTAAAGAAAGTGAAGCATTTCAGGAAGAAGAACCGGATGTACATGAAATAAATGCATGTTTCGATAATGAAATTTTAAATCATCAAAATAATGAATTTATGGAAATTTTATCTGGAGATGATGAGGAATCCATAGATGGACAGAATTCTGAAGACGAGTCTGACTTTAATTCTGAATATTCAGAAATAGAGGATGATTTTGATGTGCAATTAAGTGATGATAGCGATTAAATTCTATATGTTTCATTATCTTAAAACCAAAATGTTTTATTATTGCAATGATGTACTAATGTTACATATTCTTTAATATAATTATATAATTCAATTTGAAGAAGTATATTCAATTTGTTTGAATTTCAGGTTTAAATTATGCCACCCAAAAGAAGAAAGTCATTGCTACCGCCAAGATTAAGACTAACATCTAATGGAGATAACAGTGGATAAGTCCACCCATCTCAGGTTGCAGGGTCTGTAGGTTTAGGTGTGTCATGTCCATATCCTAACCATCAATATGAGGCATCACCTTCACCAATAACAAACTGCGATCACTCTTCTAATCAACCAAGTGATTCAGCATCCAACAACCCAAATATATCTGCTGACCATGTAAATGCATCTACTCCGATCCTAAACCCTGAATCTATGCCTACACAAGTATCAGGTTCTGATATTGAGGATGAAGGACTCCAGCCTGGTGCAAAGGGAGTTGATGGAAGAATTTACATTAAGATTATCAATGATATGTGAGTTTAATTATAAAAGAATTTGTATTGCAAGATTAAAACATAAACTTATACTAATAGTATGGATATCTAATTTGATATTGATTTTGTTCTTATTAACAGGTTTATTCCATCAGGTATTTGCTCAAGAAAAATTAGATCCACATTCAAGGAGAAGATAGAAATTGAGGGTTATGTTTGGAAAAATCTTTCTCTGCATACAAAGGATTTTTATTATCAGGAGTTTGAGGTATAAAAAGTAAATAACATTTTCTGTTTTAAAATAATTAGCTTCATACATTAATGCATTATCTATTGTACTTTGCAATATTTATGTTAATTTTTTTTCCAGAAAGAATTTTGTTGGGATTCAAAATTTAATGATGTCATTTATGGAGTTTGGGAAAAGGGGGCCCGCCAACGATATAAAGAATTTCTATGTAATTTACACAAGGGTGGTCAGCGACCTAATTTTATTTCTGATGAAATATGGAATCGTTGGCAGCAATACTGGGCAACACCCGAAGCAATTGCCAGTTCAGATAGGAATTTTTCAAATAGGCGGGGAGGCTTAGATGGTAAGAGTCTAGCCGTGCATACTGGAGGAACTTTGAGCCATCACGAGCATGCGGCTAAACTGGTAAGTATCTGACTTTTATGCTTACATTTTATTCTATAAATGTATAATTATTGGATGGCTGAATGTGCTATTTGTTTTCCACTATTGCTCAGCTCTATAAGGAGCTTGAAATGATGATGAACTCCTTTTGTTAGGGTTTAAACAAAACTAGGCAACGAAGTATAAATTGGATCAATATGATAAGTTTTGTAGTAACAAGTATAACAATGTGCTGAGTTTCCCAAAAAATGCATGAATTTAATCTTGCATTTTTTGGGAAAAAGGGTTAGAAATTAATTAGCACACCACACACGCTAGTTTCACGAGTACTACAAGCAAAATATTTACCGAAATGCTCTTTCTTTGATGCAAAATTAGAAGGAGATCCTAGTTTTATATGGCATAGTATTTTCGCTGCTTAGAGGCTATTAAAGTTGGGTATAGGTAAAGAGTTGGGTGGTGTTAACATTCCAGTTTGGGTTTCTCTTTGGCTCATAGATCAAAATAACTCGCTTGTATCCAATAATCGAGTGCCATCTTTGGGAAATTCGTATGTTGACTCCCTTATTGATCCTATCAATAGATCCTAGAAATTTGATTTGTTAGCAAAGCTTTTTTATCCTAATGATCAGGAGTTGATTAGAAGTATCATTTTTAGCTAAAGGAATTTGGTGGATAAATAGTATTAGAGTTTGGATTTTAAAAGTGCTTATAGAGTTAAAAAAGTGCATATTAGTGGCTGGTTCCTTAGTATAATCTCTATCTTATTTGTGATTTCTCTTTTTGCTGTAATAGGATATGGAAGCTTATTGTCCCTCCAAAATCAAAAATATATTATTGTGAGTTTTAATTGGATGTCCTCTTACAAAATCTTTGTTGTTGAGTAGGAAAGTAGATATTAGTTTGTCTGTCCTTTTTGCAGAATTGCTGATGAAATTGATACACATATATTTGGTGAGTGCAAGTTTGTTAAGGAATGCTAGGATTGTCAATTTGCTTCACTTGTTTGACAAGCATTTTAATACAATTACTTGCCTTTGAACTGTCTTTAATTCATATTTTTATGTTGTCTATGTTCAATTAATGATGATAATTTGGGGTATTTGGTTTACAGAGAATGAACTTGCTTGGAATGAAAAATCTTAGATTGCTATAATTATTGTTAGATGTGCCTTATCCCTACTACATGAATGGAAAAGGAGTTTAGATGCAAATTTCCAATGCTGGATTTGGTAGTGGGCAGAACATGAGTCAAAAAGTCTGGCTTCATCCTAAAGTTTGCTTAAGCTTAATATGAATGATGTTGTCTTTGTTGTATCATGATGCAATGGTATTAGGTGAATTGTGTGTAATCCTCTTGGAGGTTTTGTAGCTGTGGGTTGTAAAACCTTTCAAGAATTTGTCCGGACATATGATTGACGTTGAAAGTGCAGTTTTCAATCTGAAATTAAGGTATTCCATATCGAAATGTATTTTATTAACAAAATTTGTTATTATTTGTTTAGTTATTCTTTTGAAATGGTGTACATTTGTGGTTGCAATAACTTTTAACAGCTATACTTGCATGTAGAAGTAAACACGAATTTGGGCATTTATTTTTTATTTTTGGTGAACTACTAGTGTACAGGCAAAATGAATTTACTGCATTCCCTGTTTGGACTTTCTGATCTTTGTAAGTACAGAAATTGAAGTGCTGTTGCAAATGTTACACTAATGGTCTTAGTTAGGCAATTTTTTTATCTATACCTGTAAGTTTTTATGCTCATTATAGAATGAACAATGGTATTTTGACTATTATTTCTTATTGCTTGTTATACAAGAAATAACTATGGGTAGAAAGCCTACATATCCTGAAGTTTTTATGCACACTCACACAAAAAAGCATGACGGTCAGACATTCATCAATACCCGCTGTAGACAACTCAATGTATGTTAAATTTATACATCAATATTAATTATTTTATAAAAATATAGCTAATTAATTTTAATTATTGTAATGATAGGAGCAAATACAAGAGACTCTCATACAACAGCAGCAGAGCTCTGAAAGTATTGATGAGAGTCGGATTTTTCTTCAAGTAGTTGGTGGTAAGAATAACCATGGGAGGATTTTTGGTTTAGGTTCAATTGCAAATACTTCACATTCGAATTCCTCTACATCATCTATAGCTGCTTGTAGTAAGCGATGCGAATCTTCTCAGAAAGTCATTCAGCTAGAGACCGCACTCACCATGTTGATGGATACTGTAACCTAACTAAAGAATCGAGTAGAAGATTTGGAAACCAGGGGTGCCTAATAGTCAAATCGTTCTCCTTCACCTCCACCAGCTACATAGCTTAGACTTTTATTTTTATATTGTTATTGATACTGATTTTATGCTGTTTTTATTATGGTCTCCTTCACCTCCACCAGCTACATAACTTAAGACTTTTATTTTTAGATTGTTATTGATACTGATTTTATGCTGTTTTTATTATTATTTTCATAGAATTTTACTTTATAGTAATATAATATATTTTTAGGATTTTAATTTTTGTACATTACAATTTTAATATTATATTATCAATAACAATATTTTCTTTTCATAATGAATTTGAATTATATTTATTTATAAATAAATAATTTGATTTAACTAAAATATTATGCCAATCTAAGCATAATTGTACAATTTATAATGTTATAAATAGTTTTTATTTAGCAACTGAATTGATATTCCGTTGCTAAATTTAGCAACGGAATATGAATTCGATTGCTAAATTTACCAACCGAATAAATTTACCAACCGAATGAATATTTCATTGCTAAATTTAGCAACGGAATAACAATTCGGTTGCTAAATTTACCGATCGAAATCATATTCCGTTGCTAAATTTAGCAACGGAATATCAATTCGGTTGGTAATGTTGACCAACTAACCAAAATGTACATTGGTTAGATATAGCAACGGAATTTAGATTCCGTTGGTAATAAAAATTAGCAGCCAAAAATAGCAACGAATATTCGGTTTGTATTTTTAGCGATCGAATAAATGTCCGTTGCTAATTTCTGTTGCTAAATTACCAACGGGAATATTTTCGGTTGCTAAATTTACCAACTGCCAAAATTGCAACCGAATTTTCCGTTGCTATTTTCGGTTGCTAATTTTGATTGCCAACGGAAATTAACCAAATTCGGTTGCTAATTTTCGTTGCTATTTCTAAATTTTCTTGTAGTGAATACTGAAATGATATTAAAATGGGTTGAAATTTTTATCACACATTTTTGAACATACGATGACATGGAAGAAAAAATTTCAGGACATCCTGACACGGGGAACAAAAATTTTATATTGAGGGTGTAAAATTAAAACCAGGTTAATTAGGAGGTCAAATTCAAGAATTTTAAACATATGAGGATATGGGAGTCATTAGTGGAAAGTTATAGTCATGCACAACCAATCCTAGAGTAGTAGGATGTGTATAAGTGGGTGGTTGAGTGACATGTGGCTTAATTTAAAGCCATTGGATTCATTAGTTAAAGGATGAATCCTAGCCATTCCTTCCTCCCTCTTCTTTGCAAAATTCGAACCTAGCTTCTCCCCCCTCTTTCATCCATTTTTCTTTCACCTACGCTCTCTCTCTCCAATTTCAAAGCCTAAATTTCATCCCTAGACATCAAAACACTTCCTCTTCAACTTAGAGAAAGAATTATAGCAACTTAAAGTTAAGAAATTGAAAACAAAGGTAAGGAAGGTTAGGTGTAATTTTATGACTTTGTGAGTTCTAGGTGGAATTAGTGAGGGATATCTACATGTGCATGTAGAGAACAATTAGAAGAAGAGTGAAGTAACTTTAGATTGCTTAAAATTACAACTTAAACTCATGATTTCCTTTATTATATTTTCGGCCAAAAGAAGGAAAGCAAGAAGAAGAAAAAAGAAAGGTGGACAAGGGAAAGGAAAAGGAAGAATAAGATCATCTCAAGCCAATTAGAGGTTAGTAGATGAAAATTACATATTATTTCATCTATGTTGTTTGATTTAACCTAGAAATTATATTATGTAACTAAACATAATTGAGTAAAATGGTGAAATATATTAAGGTAAGTTAATAATATGATGAATAATCTTAATATAAACACAAATAAGTGAATAAATTACCTTGAAAGTGATGGAACTTAGATTGGCTGAATTATGTACCTTAGGACAATTTGATGGTATGTGGTGGTTAATGGTGTATTTAATAGGAATTAGGCAATATAAAGCATAAGGAATGTATTAAGAGTGATAAAGAGTAAAAATAACCAATGTACATATGTATAAATGGACATAATGATGAAAGATTGAGCTACTTAAGAATGCAAAGGTAAATTTGGTATATTTCACCATATTAGTGACTAAAGGGGATATAAAACTATGTATGGCATTTAAATGGATGATGAGACATTATGAATGTATGACTTTCATAAATGGCCGAATGGTATAGGTAAGGTTATTGGCATAATTTTATTGTTTTCTTATGGTATTAGATCTATATGTATGAAATTTATGCTTGATAAGCCTATACGGATATAAACTTGATCCTAATGATGTTAATATAATATAATTATACTGATAATAGTGTAAAAATATAATATAATGTGAATATTATTGTTGCCTTTTGTGTACAGTGAGTAATTCAGGATCCCAGGATAGAATGGCTAGCCATAGGGGCATATTCATCGCGGTATTACTGTGAAAATATGATTATAGTACTTAGCCAGCTTATTATATGGGAACACTGGAGAATCGATATCGTACCTTGGCTATGCGACCATTCCAGTATAAGTGTATTGATGATATGGGTATTTTGGTAAATCGGTATCGTACCCTGGCTATGCGATCACTCCAGTATAAGTGTATTGATGATATAAGTATTCTGGAAAATCGATATCGTACCTTGACTGTGCGATCACTCTAGTATATAGAGATGACTAAAGTCCTCATCCTACTTATCCAGTTTGAGGATTTCCATTGGTATTAACTAGGTGCAAAATTGTAATTTTTCATATAAACAGGAAGAAAAAAAATCATTATGGCATTAAGAATATTAAAAATGTCAATAAGAATTTAATAAGATGAAAAATGAGATTAATATGTCAAACAGAGGTAAAATGGTAATTATGTGATGAACCAGTGGTAAAATGGTAATTTAAAGTAAAAAAGGTGAACGATGAGGTTAAAATAGTTAAACGGGCTAAAAAGAGCAAAATCGTAATTAAAATAAAGTTCGAGAACTAAACTATAATTTGCCACCCTTATAAAATTTTATGGGACTAAAGTGTAATTTATGTATTTTAATTAAATTAGAAATCAAAGAATGTCAATCGGATCAAAATTGAGGTCAAATTGGTCAAAAATGAGAAAAAGTTAAACTTTAACGACTTAATTGAAATTTTTCACATCATTGAGTAAATAAAAGAAATTAAGCGAGAAAAATAACTTTTATGTTATTTAAGAGTAGATTATAGTATCAAAAAATAAATTTTGAATTAAATTGATAAATATAATTTTTAAATGATAATTTGGTAATGGTGCATAAATTAAGCAATAAGGTAGTTAGCTGAAATTTTATGTAAGTGCATCCATCACTAAGCGATAAGTTTGCTTAACGCGTGATTTTGTTTTACTGCAGTAAGAGACAAGTATAGGGAAGGAATTTGAAGAGTAGAGTGTGGCATGTACAAGTTGGAGTTTTTTAGCATTTTTGCTTTTGACTTGATTGTAAATAAACTAGACTTTGTAGATATGTATACATAAATATGGCATGTAAATTAAATAATGTTATAACTTGATGGAATTGATGTATGTGGTTGTATAAAATGGTGTGCTTGAAAAATATTTATGTGTGTGAGACTGATTATAGAAGTGTTGTATTGTTGAATGAAGTATTGGAGGAAGAGGGAAAATATAATGGGAGTGTAAATTGAACTTTTTACAAGTTTGAGTAGCATGATTTTTAAGCCGTCATGCTGCCAAAATTTCATCAAATCAATAATTAGTTGATAATGATAAATGAATATGCGATGTGTCATAAAAATTTCCAACTTTAAGTGAAGTAGTAATAGTGATAGTGCAGAATTAAAATATTAGAAGTGTGTAAACGTAGGTTGTCACAAGTGGTGTGCCAATTTGAGCTAAAGGCTCCTGCTCGTGGCGAATATGCCCAGTGATCTTTTGATGGAGTGCTCGTGGAGAACATGCTTGGTGAGCGAAAGGCTCGTGACGAATATGCCTGATAAGCTCTTGAAATAATGCTAATGGCAAATATGTCTAGTAAACTCTTGAAATGCTCGTGGCAAACATGCCTAGTGAGCTCTTGAAATGTTCGTGGCGAACATATCTATTGAGCTTTTGACCCCTACTCATAGCAAACGTGCCTATTTGAGCAGGGTTGTAAAATATTGTAGAATTTACATGGCCCATTGTAGAGCTTTAGCTGCATAACTTAAAAATTTTGGTTGAAAAATCGAGTATAAGTAATGCATTATACTTGAAAATGTAGAAGCAAATAAAAATATTTATCATTTTTGAAGCTTAAAACTACATGCATTGCTTTTTCCCTTTGAAACTGAGCTGAGTGAAGACTCGATTTATTTTAACGGGTGACAGCTAATTTTTAAATCTGTAAAAAAAATTAGTTTGACTTTTGCCTTTTAGACAAATAAGTTAATGTATGTAGAGCATAAAAATGTAATTTCGTAGTGTAAAAACGATTGCGCATGGCAATTGATTAGCTACATAAGTTTTTCCTCCTTATCTTGAGAATAGATTTGTATTGCATGTGCCAAAAATTAGCAGAAAAAAATATGTTTGACTTCACAAGATAAATAACAAAATTATCATATGTATCTGGGTTCATTGACAAGTATAAATGTGTAGTGAAATGTACTTGTCAAAGGTATGTAAAAGTTTGAAGCATATTTGTTCCTATAAATCTGAACTGAGAGCTAACTCGATCTTGAATTCCACTGCTAGAAGTTCAAAACCCACTTGTATTTTTTGATTGATTGTTAATTAAATAAAGACAAGTTGAAGAATAATAAAAATTAAGACTGAAGATAATGCAAATGCCATCAATATTTTAAAAGCACAACCAATTTGCATGCTTATATAGGTGATGGTGGCCGTAACAAATTAAGCATTTAGCAATAATACAAATGTGATATGCCTGAATTGAAATTAACAAATCAAAATAAGCTTTTAAAATTGATGAAGCATATGAGTATCTTCATTATTTAATACTTCACTGAGTCCTTATGGCTGTCCTTTATTTTGATGTGATAAATTCTTGCGCACGACATCAGAAAAAACTGCATTGCAATTTGTGAACTAGGAGCTGAACAATAAGATCATTGAATTTCAGAGAGCTCAAGAGAGGATTACATCACAACTTTCAGAGAAAGAGAAGAGCAGCATAGCAAGAGAGACAATACAAAAATTAAAGTCCGAAGCTGAAATGCTTTACGATGTTCATTTGAGAATGCTTTTGGTATGAAAGTAGCACATTAGCATGAAAAACTATTCCTTTGGTTCCACATTTGTAAGGGTTTCATCAATTATATGTCAGAATCTAAGATGACTAAGCTGACCAACTAAAGTAACAAAGAGATAAGTTCCATGCCTATAGTATCAAACGAAATGAATCCAAGAACCATCAGAATGTAGGTCCAATAAATTATTAGCACCTTTAATTTGATTTTTAATGCAACATTGTAATGTGTGATGAACTTTTGTGAATTGTTGTTGAGCCTATGTTCCAGTTCTCATGAACTTGAGATGCACACCTCACATAAATTCCAGCAGATTATATATATAAATATATATTTCTTTTCTGCAATTTTCCCCATAATCAAAACATGGAAGGGGCCATTTTACATATAAAGAGGGAGCTTTCTGTCAGGAACAGAATAAAGAAGACCATCCTGAACACTATTTTTTCAAGGACGAAACCGTTGTGATGTCAGTGAACGTTTGCAACAGGCAACCAATTATTTCAACGAAAACAACAGATAAGCATATAATTTTAACAAGACGTTTTTTTTGTCAATCCTATTCTATCATATGCTCCAAGGTATCAGACAGTACCCAGTTATTTCATTTAAACTTCAAGCAGCAAGATATATGCCATAAATCAGAAACGTAACATTAATTCTGATAAGCCTGAAAGCTATTTATGTTTGTCTTCCTGATAACATTATCTGTTAATCTCAATTTCTTCCATATGCTCTATGAAATCAGCTAGCCTAACCACCAATTTTTCATCTACTTTATCCAGTTCATCCTCTAATTGCAAATGCAATCCACCTTTATATAAATATCACACAACAAGATGATCGCAAGTGCCATGAAGTAGAAGCATAATATTATTAATTATGATCTACATAAGCTTGAAAGTTATTTATGCACGCCTTTTATAATTATTTCATCTTCCCAAGTTCACCGAAACGTAAGGACAAAAATAAATGGATAGTTTTTATCTCATAATTTTGCTCAGCATGTGCAGCAATTAACAAAAGTTTCATCCAAATATGAAGTATCAGCAGCAAAATTCTCGAAGGTACTAACCTCACCAAAAGAAGCAAAAATGTATGAGAACTCTAGCATGAACCGCCCTTGAAAATAGAGTAGCGGGTCTCGTAGTGGCTGGCCAAGGGAGCGTTGGTGTTGATCTCCATCGACATATCTGATTTCCTGATGAAAACAATGGTAGTGGTGCAGCAGTGCTTGTTCGACCTTCTCCCTAGTGATGGTGGTGTAGCGATGCTTGTTCGATCTTCTCCCTAGTGACGGTAGTGCAGCGGTGCTTGTTCGATCTCCTTCCTAGCAATGGGGTGGCGATGATAGTTGCCGGTGATGGACAGCAAAGGTCAATGGCGATCGCGATGGGGGTACTGCTGGTTGCCTTCCCCCTTAGTGCCCACGCATGGATCAATTCCAAAAATCCGTATAGGGGTGTGCGAAACCGAATCGAAACCAAAAACTGAACCGAATAGATTTTAGTTTATTTAGTTCGGTTATTTTGATTCATTTGGTTTTAAACTAAAATTAAAAATCGATTTAATCGATTCGATTTTTAAAATTGAAAAATTGAAAGAACCAAACCGACCGAAGTTTATTAAACTTACCATTTTGCTTATATGTATATATACCTATTTCTACAGAAATCCCTAACTAGCTGCCTCCTGCCCTCATCTTCGTCTGCCCTTCTTCGATTCTTACCTTTCCTCTTCTTCGATTCTTCCTACCTATTATTCGATTCTTCTGTCCTGCAAAGCTACAAGTGTTCCTGCAAAGTAACAATGGTTAGTATTTGCTTTTTGGTCCTTTAATCAGTTTTAATATTCAGATTTTTGCGAATTGATTATGTCTTTTCTAGGGCTATTTCTCGATGATTTTGTTTATTTTTCTTTCAAAATCAATCGATTTTTAATCTGTTTGTGATATACTATAAACGAATCTGAATTTATTTTCTTGTAAGTAATCAACAGAAAATTTGCAAGAAAAACATGTTTTTTCCTTAGCATCAAAACAAGATATTAGTTGGACAGTATGGCGGAGATAAGGTTCATGACTTATGAGATGAGAGAAAGTCAACTCAGTTAGTACTGTATAATCATAATCCCACAATATTAATTTTAAATTCAGATGATTTGCTTTTGAATCGGTCTTTAAGTTTCTCATGTTAGTATTTGAAGAGATCTAGTGGTGAGGCTGTATTTTACATTTTTGCCCGTTGTTCTTGCCCTCCGCATCTGCTTTTTTGCTCTATATTAATTCTGCTTTTGCCTCAATGTTTTTTTATCCTCTGCTGGTTCAGCATTTTGGAAATTTTTCTTGCTTTTTTTTCCATAATTGGGGTTTAATAATATTGATGGCTTATAAAAAAAATGTGTAGAGCCAGTATAATGTATCATGAATTATGCAACTTTAGCCTATAAATAACTCCAATTTCAATTGGAATATATCCACTCAATTGGTTGTGACTTGGTGAAATCTCTTGATGCTCATTTGGACTGTTTCATTTTGTAAGGAGATTGTAAAATGCTTATTCAACCAAAATATTTAACTACTTATGTCTATTTCAGTTCATCTCTCATATTCTTTTTGTTACCCTATTAAATTTAATAGTTCTTCATTAATTGTGCCATTTCTTTCCATATGTTATTATTAATGTTTATACTCTATCTATTTCTATTTGAAGGTGTGAACTTTGCAAAATTTTGGATTTGCTCATTTAAATGTTCAAATAGTTATCTTCTCTGCATTGCCTTTGTTTGATTAAATTAACTTCTCTTGTAGATTGATTAAGTGTCCTCAATTTTTAACTTTCATGCTGTTGGAGGTCCATCATTTTAGTAAATTAGGGAATATATGCACATTTTTGGGGAATTTAATTTTCAGTATAACATATTAAGTACTAGTGTTGATAGTTTGAGTTTGTTTTGCAATGATGATTTTACTTTACAAGTTCAATGACATAACAGTGCTTGGAAGATGACTATGCTACATTGTATTTCGTAGATGGTGTTTTATTGTATGAAAGTGTGACAATTATTTGAGTTAATCATTCTGTAATTGGAAGACCTCTTTCAGTTCATCTCTCATATGCTTCTTGTTAGCCTATTAAATTTAATGGTCCTTCTTTCACAGAGCATTGCATTTTTGTGTTAAGAAAAAGTTCAAAATTAGAAATAAAAGATAACTAGTATCCTCTCAATTTCATGTAATAGTTTACCCAGCTCAGGATATTCTAAGGCCAAATGATTAATCTTTAGAAAGGAAGTAAGAATGAATTTAGGTTTATCTGTAAGAATGTGAGAATGAATTTAGGTTCATTTGTAAGTATTTATTTATTTGCCTTAGACTGCTAGACATTAAATTAATTATATTTTTCCTTTTGCTTGGTTCATATGAATCCTCGTTGATCTTCACAAGTCTAAACTTTTAAAACAATTATTATTATTTGGCTTTTTTTTCAAAGAATATTAAAACTTAAATTGAATTTTCTATTCTTAACTACTTAACTATTTTGATTCTGTTACTCAGCACACTGTTTATATTGGATAATAAGATTTTAATATTAACATAATTTATAAACAAAGGTTTACAGTGGATGTGACAATGGCATGAAGCCTAGAGAATGGTTGGTCTTTCTGCTGAAACAATAGGAAATATACTTTCCATTTCGTTAAAATGAGCTGGACTGCTAAGCTTACTTAATAGAAGCATGCTTGTTAACAAATTGCTGTGTTTGCTTGTGATCTGTTTGCTATTAAATTATTGCTGCCTTACAATTATTCAGTATGCCTGTCTTCCTCTACATTTTCTTAAATAAAAGTATAGTTTTACTGTGAGGTGCCTTTTCCTTCTTTTTGATTCTTGCTATAGATAATATTTTTATATTGATCTTATCATATTCAATTAGTGTTGACTATAATATGATTGATCTATTGCAATGTGCAACTTGCATTATTTCTGCATAATCCCATCTTTAATTTAATGGCCATTTGCTGCTGCATTGAGATTTAGTAATGAAATTAGGATTCCATTGGAATGAGATAAAAGTTTAAGAAGTTTATTGGTGGGTCATGTATGCATTTGTAGTAGATCATGCCAAAAAAATTAAACCAACAATGTGATCTATATATATATATATATATATATATATATATATATATATATATATATATATATATATATATATATATATATATATATATATATATATTCTTTGTTTTATTTATTTAACTTATTTCTTATAAAAAAATAATGCTTACTTTTTATTTGCAAATTTTCAAAAACTGCATTTGGAGTCTAATATTGATACAGTAAAATATTTCTATACTTTTATTTTTTGTATTATTTTTTTTATAATTTATTGAATTTATTTAATTATTGTTTGTTTATATGAATGTAGGTCTAAGAAGTTGAATTTGCGAGAAAAATCCATCCATACACAACAAAAAAAATTGATTTTACCGGCGGATTTTTACCGACGGAATAGGGCATTTTACCGACGGAAAAGGCCTTACCGACGGAATTATTCCGTCCGTAAAACGCTCGTAGGTACCAAATTACCGACGGAAAATCCATCGGTAAGAGTTACCGACGGATTTTACCGACAGAAATATAAAAATATTTCATCGGTTATTTTGCTAAAAATGGTCTTATATTTCGTCGGTTTGACTTTTTACCGACGGAATTTCCGTCGGTAAATTTAATGAATGCAAAATATTAATTTATTTTAAAAAACAGCGACAAATATATTCGTCGGTATTTTGTCGGTAAAAATAATTTTTTATTTAGTTTTTGAATTATATATTCCCCTTTACAAAACACAATGACTTCAATACAAACAGTCTAAAATTTAAATTAAAGGTATATATCAATTAATAATTTTATTATATAACAAAATCAATATATAAATTAAAATGAAAAACAACCACAAAAACCATCACTTGACAACATCTCCAGCCCCATCACACGAAATCAAACTCAGCTCCAGATCTAACCGCTCATTTGCTACAGTCACAAGGGAAAAAATAAAAAAAATTAATCCCTTTCGAACAGAAGTTCAAAATGATTTGCTAAAAATAAAAGTGTTGTAATGAACAAAGCATACCTTGAATTGTTCAGCAAATCGCTCATGTTGTACCACAGGATCATTCAATTCAGTATATGCATTGCAAATCTGAGCAGTTCAAGGACATCGACCATAAGCAACATGAATTGAAGAGACGAAGCAAACAATGAATTATTAAAAAAGAGTAGCATAAATTAAAAGATGGAATGACGGTACCTCATGCTTGTTTACAAACAACTCAAAACGTTCAGTCAAGCCTGATTTTGATCTATGCTGGAATTACACAAGAAGGTGGTTAGCATCACAAATCTATAAACGGGAGGATACTAGACAAAGAGTACAGACATCTAAACACATGCATGCAAGCATAAACGCTAGTGTGCACACCTAACTGATTGTATCTCAGCAAACTATTATTATGAATCAAGAAAAAAAATTAATGTATTTTGTCATGTGTATACATATCTCTTCCATTATGTCCAACAATATAAGCATTCTTGCCTCAATGAGCAGTACCTCCAACGCTTCCTAAAAATGTGAATAAATCTCGTTTACATTTATTTAAACATAGACTTATCAGTTCTAAAGACCCAATTCCATGTGTGAAAACCATACAACATCCTGTACCTTAATATCTTCCAAAATCATGGTAACCATGTCAACTAAAACGTCTTGAAAACTTATATGGCTGGAGTTTCATCATACTCTAAAAATCCGACTAAGAATAAAGAGCTCTATGAAACCAAGAAAGGTCATGGAAACATAGATGTATCTAGATATAAAGCCTCAATTTAAATGGCCACACTTAGAGTTGAGATCTGGGGTTATAGTTTTAATCTGGGGTTACAACTTCGTGAAAGATATATCATTAACAATAAGACATGATCTAAGGAACAAGAAGAAAACAAAGTATGCACTGGTTTGCTATAGTAATTAAAACCAAGTGGAATTATGTATATGTTTGGTCATATGTATCAAACCAAATACTAAAATTCTAAAAGTAATTAGTCTAGCAAAAATCTAACAGAAACAACAGAGACTAAGTTCTGAAAGAAAAAATCAGCAGTACATCAGAGAATTCACCATAACTAAGTAAGTTTGATAGGTTCACCATATAATTGCTCTAATTCATTTTCAAAAACTACCATCAAATTTGCTTTTGTCCGCCTATAGATCCAAGCATGAGCATTCTGATCCCAATCAAACCTAGATGGACCACTGTATGAAAACTGTAAATGTTCAACTTAATAAGAATCTGGAAAAAGGTATTGTGAGCCATATACATATTCATGGTGTAACACGGGGCCTTCAAAAAAATGAAGAAATGTCAAGTCCAACATTACAATGGATAAAAGCAATAAAATAGGAAATTAGTCAAACTTATGTCTTATGTCCATCCAGCATTATAAAAGCAATAAAACTGGAAATTAGTCAAACTTCTCATTATAACGAATATTAATTGATGACAAATTTATAATAAAAATTAGGATATCAAGTACGTAATTAATTTCACTTTCTATGTTTCTAGAGCAACCGAAAAGACAACATTAAAATACAAACTGGCAGTTCATTGGAGGGAAAGTATAAACTTTAGTTAAAAGATGGAAACTAAAGCTATACCATTCTTTTGTTCATTTCAGTACATGCCAAGAATTTGATTTTATTTTTTTAATTATTTTCTTCATAATATATGATGAACATGTCCGCGCTAGATGTAATATGGTTTTGCTTTCTTTCTATTTTTTCTGCCTATTCCAAAGCTAAACATCTTTGTGAAGAAAGGAACAAGTTCATTTCTTACTTATTTAGGAAATGAGAATATAATTAAATCATTTATTTGTTTTTAAAATCTTTTTTATAATAGTGGCAATTAATACAAGTCCCTTGCTTGTATGGGAAGTAATACCTACCTGAAGACAACAAAAGAGAGCAAAAAAGAGTGAGGTAAAGTTACTAACATTATGATCTTTGGAATAATAAGCTTTTTATTGAACTCTCTTTCTATATTTAGAATGGTGTGGTCCCTATATGTAAATCTTCAATAATATTTGAGGAAAATCACATTAATTAATCTTACATTCCACTTTGTTCCCCATAGGTGCATTGGGATGAAACACACATAATGATTGAACAAATTCTCTAAAATCAACTACTTTGTTGCGCTTGATATCAAACCAATCGAAGATCCACAGAAACATTGCAATATATTAATGAATTCAGTTGCATCATAACCATTAACTTCAAACCAATATCAACAGTGTAAAAACAAAATAGCATAAATAGATAAGAGACATCAATATGAAGAAAATAGTTCAATCTATTAACTTTTAACCAGTGAATAAGCCCGTCATTAAATATTGAGCTATTTAATTTCCATACCGGAGCTTCGCCGGAGTTTGGTCGGAGCTTCATCAGCGCTTCACCGATGCTGTCCGCCATGGAGATCAAAGCCCCAGCATCTCGCCGCAGGTCACCACGCGCTCAGTCGCCGTCGTAGTTGATCGAAAATCGAGGTGGAAGACCGCGGCACTACAGCTCCGATCTTCTTATCACCGGCGTGTGGGGAGGAATGACAGCCAAAGTAATGATCCCCTTACCTTTGGGAACTCATTGGTGTCGCCTGGTCACCGTCCAACATCGTGAGTCACCGAAGAGGGAGGATGAAGCTTTCATCGTGATAAAAAGAGAGAAGCAAAAACGACGCCATGTACGGAGGAGCAGACCAGCAATTGACAGTCAACGGCGGTGGCGAAGAAGACGCCGGTAGCCTGCGCCATCGATCGGCGATGAAGGAGGCAACGTCGTGCCCTTCTCCTCCCACCGTTCTCCCTTTTTTTTCTTCCCCCTCTCCCTGCATTTTTCTTTTCTTCTTTTCATATCTTTTTTTTGTGGCCTTAATAATTTTATCCCGAAAAATCTAGGAATTTCCCCCAAGATATATTATTATTATTATTATTATTATTATTATTATTATTATTATTATTATGTTAATTGACCATTTTTTATTGGGTCACTTTAGAAATTGGACTGATCCAACCATGCTTCTCGAATTCTTTTGACTTGGGGTGTTACAAAGATTAAGCAACGTTATCCCTCTAAAGGCATCTGTTAAATTTTTTTTATGGTAGTGTCATTGTTCAACCATAAATAACTAAGTCTTTATAAATTCATTGTTCAGTATGAAATTTAGTTTTCCTGCAATGTATAAAAATTAATAGTTCTAGCTAACTTTAGCATTAACTATGCATAACAAAATATAACCCTTAATTAGCAAGCATATGAAAAAAAATGAAAATGTGGAAACCATTAATTGTTTTCCCTTTTATGGTTAAACATCTCATTTTTAATAAAAATGCAATTATCCTTCCTAATATAGGCGTGACAGATAATAGACATAAACTAGAATGGTCAATTTACCTCATTATTTAATTCCACCATCATAAGTTCCATCAAACATATTGACTAATTATATATATTTTTTTAAAGAAAAGAAAATTTTTATTGAACCTCAAGATCCATTAATCCCCAAATCAAACTAGTATGTTTTCTTAACTCTTATGCGCTCCTTTCCTTTTTCTTAAATCCATTTTTATTTGGGTAGATAAATTTCCAAGTATGGCTAGTAATTTGTTCAAACTCTTACTATTGTGTATCCAATATATTCTAACTAACCAAATTACTCTTCAAGAATAATAACCAGCAATCGCTCTCTCCCTGCCCCTTCCCCCCTCCTCCCGATCTGTTCCCTCTCTCCCCGATCCACAATAATAATAAAAAATTTAAGTTAAAAATAAAATTAAATAACAAAAAATAAAAGTCGTATGGATCGAACTTATCACATCAAAATATAACAAATTTTTATTTAAATATTCAAAAAATATTTTGTATATATAATTAGAAATAGGAGTATTACTAAAATATATTAATTATTTTACATAAAAAATTATATATAATTAAAATGAAAAAATATCTAGTCTAGGCTTTATTTGGAAAAAATGATATTTTACAAAAAAAAATTAAAAAGAAAAATTTTAAACATTTATTAAAATATTATAAAATAATAACGACGGATTACTGATGAAAGACCGTCACAAGAATTCGTATTTCCATTCCCCATATTCCTTCGCTATTTCGTCGGTAAATAATGTGCCAAAATATGCTGCATTATTTACCGACGGATATTCCGTCGGTACATAACATAAATCATTTGTATCCTTACCGACGAAGTTTTTTCGTCGCTAAACCGTCGCTACAAAATGGCACCTCTATTTCCTGCTAAATTTACCGACCGTTTTATATTTTGGTCGCTAAAAACGTCGCCATTTTTGCAATTTTTTATTTTTACCGACACATTTGTGATTCCGTCGGTAATGTGTTCTTTTAGCGACAGATATTTTTTCCGTCGGTAAAATCAATTTTTTTTGTAGTGATAGTTGTGTTGTATTAATTTAAATGCATGCTTTTTTTAAATTGGAGGACATTAAATGTCTTTTTAATTATGTGCTGTAAAATTTTTTAATTTATATTTCTTAGTATAATTTTTAAGTTATGCTGTATGTATTTTTAATTAATTGATTTTATTTTGTTTGATATATGGGCATATTTAGGTTAAAATTTTAATTAAAAAAAGCACAAATATAATTCAGAATCGGTTTAACCGAATCGAACCGACAAAAATTATTTATGTTCATTTGGTTCTTGTTTCTACAAAATTCGATTTTGGTTTGGTTATTATATTTTCTAAAGTTTGTTTTTGGTTCAAAATCGAACCGAACCGATCATTTGCACACTCCTAAATCCCTATTTGGGTCTCTTCTCCCCTTACCAACAAAAGGATCTCGTTTTTCCTTTTTTTTTTCAATGAAAATATTAGACTTTAATTTGGGCATGATATTGTCGATGCAGGGCATTGTAATGAAAAATCGGTGAATGTGTGCTTCATGCTCACTGTATCAATGATAACATTATTGAAAAAAATTTTAATCCAAATTTGATACCTGCAAAAAAAAAGTAAAGGATCTGTGGAGGTTTTAAGATACTCCAATGGTCAAGTCAATACTTTTTACTAAAATGATTATAAAGAAATCATAAAAATAGAGAGAATTTCGTAAAAAGAGAAAAATATTATATATAAATAAATAATCGATTTAGCTATTTATAGTGTAAAAATTTATATACTTTTAGGACTCTGAATATCATAGAGTTTTATGTCCAATTAAATTTTCTTTGTTATCACCCACTATTGGAAAAAAAAAACTATTAAAGCTGAAATTATTCGACAATGATTGATTGGATTTTATTCTAATTGAAAAAAAGTGGAAGAATATTGAAAATTATTTTGGTTAAAAATAAGGTGATTTTATTTGCTACGTTATTTATGTAATTTAATTTAAAAAAATTCAGCTTTTCATTTTTTAAAATTTTATTTTGTTTTGCAATTTATTTAATACATAATGAATTTTATATATTATTAACAAATTTCGAATTTTATATATATGATACTAAAGTACAAGCTGTTATATATAATAATGCAATCAAGAAATTTAAAAATGGAAATAAGTGTTTTTTACTTTGAATGTTAACTAGTGATTATCATTTTTACCAAGCAAATCGAAATGCATGTATAAACTAGGATTGAAAATATGCTTAACATGTAAAGAAAATGTCTTTTTCTTTTGTAAATTTGGAAAATATGCCTAAAACAAGCTGATTAAAGGCAACAAAAGTAGTATTTTGCACAAAGTCAATAAAAGTAGTATTTTGTACAAAGATAGTGTTCATATATCTTATCCCTTACTTGCACCTTTGTTGCCTTAGCATTTCAACCACGATGACCTGTTATCCCTCACAAGGTAGGTACTCCAAATCTTATATTTAGTTGTAGTAAGGAAGTTGCATTCCTACATGTCCAGCTATTAGGCTTCATGGGTAATTATCCCCTAAGCTCATGATAGTCCAAGATGAAAGTAGTGTCAGCTCGCCATCCAGTTTGCCATTTTAAATTGGCATTATAGCATTTTAGGGGAGCAGTTTGCCTTCATCATGGACTTACTGCATTGCCCTACTATGACAATGCCACCTTGGACCACTTTTGATGACATTGGATAGTTGTAGCATGCTTATGCATCCATTATTACTCGAGGGTCATAAAGTCTACCTACCTATGCAGATAACTCCAATGGTTTTTTCCTCATATTTAGGGCAATCCAGCATTTCACTGTCAATTAACAGCTTATTGGTCTTTGCCTATGAGCCATGTTATCCGGGACAGAGGTAGACCTCAACCATCAAATTTTGCAAAACCTAAGTAAGATCACAGGTCGTATAACTAGGAGGCTATTATTAGTAGAGTAATCATACAGCTGATTGACCAAGATGCTAGAGCAGGCTCCAGGCAATTTATTTCTTGATGGTGAGGCGATGATGGTCATGGGGATGGCCCAGCCTGATGAGCATTCTCAAACTAGATATTGTTTGTTGACATTAGAGGAGATGGATCACCGAATTGGCATTGAGCGATTGGTAAGGTAGGCAATGCATGAGTAGTTGATCTTACCATTGCATGAGCAGCAATTACCACTTGTGCATGAGTAGTAGCCAGCACCACAAATGTACGAACCAGCAAGGCATAAGCATATGAAAGATGTTCTTGGGATGGACCTAGGGTACAAAACTCAAGATGTACGGTATTACGACATGGGAGGCTATACTGACTCGCATGGGATGGGTTTTTTCATCACTAGCTAGCAGAGTACATGCATTTTTAGTTGAGCTTCCTTCATATGTAATCTCAGTACTTCAATTCAAGGACATCCACATCCATAGCTCCTCAGCCATCCACTACATAGCCTGATGCCATAGCCATAGTCCCATGTTGGATTAAAAATACCTATGATGTTGACGTGGCATTTTGACTTTCACTTTTCTTTTTGTTTCCTCAGCCATTTAAGGGTTAAAAGAGAATGGATGTAGTTCTTGATGCAATGTAGTTATACAGGTTTCCTGAAGAGCTTACTATTGCTACTGTCAAAGAGCTTTTGGATTTGGTTTTGTTTTCTTTTTTGGTTAGGAATTAATTTTATAGGGTTTTTCTTTTCAAAACATTATTTGTATGTTTTAGGTTTATGGTGTGGAATGATGGATTTTTATATAACAGGATTCATACAGCAACCTACTTGAGAATATTTTTTAGAAAGAACTATCTGGTCGGACCTCGAAATGCACTAAAAGATAGGTCTCATTGTGTGTTGAATAAACAGAGGAGTTAAATCACATAAGATATGATCATAGCGATAATAAGAACAAACAAATGGCTGCATTACCTTCATAAAAACTTATTTTACAAGGTAAAGGTGTTAAGAGCTTCTAGGGTAAGACTTTGTCTTTGTAAAATCATCTTTTTATTTTCTCTTGTGTTCCTTCACTTTCTTACAAAAAAATTTCATTCATAAGACGAAATTGAAATTATCTAAAGCATTAACATTATAAGGGCTTGGGAAACAGTTAAGTAAAATTTAAAATTTTGAAATTTTTCATCACATAAATTGAAGTTTGAGACAACAATCATAGGCATTTTAACATCGTATGAAAAATTGTCTCATTTTCAACATTATCAATGTCTGTTAGTGATCTCCTCCAACATTCTTGAATAATTTTTCCTAGCAAGTGACCCTTGCATTTTTCAAGCATATACTTATTCTCAAATCTCTCTAATGGACATTTTTGATTAAAAAATGATGATGATCTTGAGCGTTTTCTTTCATAGACTCACAAGCTTGTGGAAACTTCTCCTTTTGTGGTTTTGACTAATTATATGGTTCATATTACATTTAACTTATGGGAGATGGAACTATTGAGCTATTAATGGGAGGTAAAACTTTGCATCTCATCCTTTGAACTTTCAAATTACAAATTTAAATGCAATTTTAAAATCTTTGAATGATAAATATCTGAGGGAAGACAAGTTGTGCAGAGGACTTTTTTTTTATCTAGAATACCATGTGCTTGTGCTCGTAGAATCGGGGGAGAGTTTGCTTACACAGAACATGGCTACCTAAAGAAGAAGTTTTTACAAGTTTGTGAGTCTATGAAAGAAAATCCTCAAGATTATCATCATGTTTTTTTTTTGTCAAGAATGTCTATTGGAGAGATTTAAGAATGAGTATATGCTTGAAAAATGAAAGGGCCACTTGCTTAGAAAATTTATTAAGAATGTTAGAGGAGATTTTTGACATGCATCGAACCTTGCTATGTTCGGATGGCTCTTGGAGGCCCGCTTTTTTGGGTCCTAGACTGGATGAGGTTTATAAAGTTCACATACTTGCTATTTCACAATAGAAAAAGGGATTCGACCAAAATCGCTAAGTTTTGAACCTTAAAAAGGCATGAAATAGTGTCTTAAGGTACCATGATCCTATTATTAATGGTCAACTTACGATGGCATCTAAGTGGGCCCAAAAGGTAGGTGTCATAAAGTCACCATCCAACAAAACATTAGAAAATGATTCTAACATCTGATTGCCCAAATCGGATATGGTGTTCGGGATATCATTCTTACTTATACCTCAGTTAGGTATTTTTTATAATTGAGTTTTTAGTATTAATCCACTATCTGTCTTCTCACACGATACATAAAAATGAATAAATAAATAATCAAACAAAAAAGTGATCAAGTAAAAATAAATAAATTATTATATAAGCAAATCTTCTAACAAAAATAAAATAACATACATAAATTGGGAAATTTATTTGTGATGGGAACATTTATTCCCTCATACATATTTACAAAAGAGGCAAAGAGTACTTTTGAATTTAGAAAACTTGGGATGAGTGATCCCAATTTGATAAAACAAAGACTCTTCATTTTCTTGTTCAATTTTTAGGTGAAAATTGGACATTGGTCCATCTTATTTAGAGTCTAATTTGTTAAGTAAAAATGATTTTACGTTAATTTTTATGTTAATATGGGAAAAATCATTTAAATACTAAGCTATTACAATCCCCAAAATAATTTAAAATAAAATAATAAAATAAAAGGAAATAAAAATAAAACAAATAAATGAATAAATAAATGCAGGATTAAAAAGCCATTCAAAGGTGATGATCTTCCAAGCACATTGGCCTTAAACTCCCAAAAAGTCCATGCAAATAAAGTTAGTTGCTCACAAACACAAAGAAAATGAATAATTAGTATATGGCAAATAAAAAGGATATTAAGGAAAGATAAAATGAAACGTACATTATGGAATAAAAATAATAGACAAACATAATATAACACAGGCAAAACAAAATTGAACCTAACACCTAAAAATATAATTAATTATGCAAATAAAGTTAAAGCAATAAAACATGTAAAATAGCATAAAGATGACTAAAATAGGCTCATAGATGGCCTAAGGGGAAGATAAATGGCCAAACAAGAGGCTGGAGATGGGATAAAAAAAAGTGATGCATCATCCCATTAGTTGAAATGATCGACAGGCATCTGTAAGGCCTTTTTCCTATCTGTCACACTCAAATCAGACAAAAATGGGCAAAATGCACAGATGATCAAACAAAGCTTATTTTTATCCTAATCATGCATAATCCATATCTTAATACATGCCAAAACTAATTGTAAAATCTAAAAATAATTTAAATCATGCTAGAAATAATAAATTACCAATAGACGCAGAGTTGTACTTAAGAAATACAATTAGGCATTAATGGTGGAAAGAGTTCTAGATCATGTCATTTTACACATAAATCACATTCAGAGTGTATTACTGGCATTATGAAAGTTACAAAAGCATTAAAATGAATCTAACAACTATAAATCACAATAATCATGGCATCAAACTTAAATAAAATCAAATTAACACTTATAATTTTATGCCATAACAACATAGAGGGGAAGCTTAGAATATTACCCTCGAAAAGAGTTTCTGTAATGTTGTAAGCCACTCTCCAAGCTTTGATTAATGATTTCCACATTTAAAAATGTTTAATGTGTTTGTGTATGGAGAAGGTAATGTGGGAACGCCTTCGTATAAAGAGCAGAAATTGATTTTTCAATCTTAAGAATGATGGCTGCTTTTTTTCCAAAAATGTGTTCTCCCCTTTGAAATTTATGGTTTTAGTTTTTATATAAAGGAAGGAGTTTGTAATCAATTCAAATTCTATTTCCTAGAAAATTTCCCTTCAAATGCCTGAAATCTCATCAAAATCTAATCTTCCCAAAATAAGTTATATCTAATATTTTCTCTACTGGAAAACATGGGAATTTTGGAAAATCCTATAGGCAGACTTCTATCATTAACAGGCAATTGGCATTCAAGATTATCAAAGATAACCAAAATAGGCAGTCTTCCAGGAGACAACCAAGAGAGAAGATGGCCACAAATGACCGTCTATTTGTGATAGATGATCGTTTGTCACAGAAAGAGGCCAAAATGTATGACTTTTCAAACTCATTTTTATTCCTTAGAAATACAAAGTTAAAACTCATCAGACATTTGAGAAAGCTGTGAAAATTAAGGATGAAACTCGAAGTCTTCAATTTTTGATTGAAATATGAGAATTTCTTCATCATCGGATAACTTAGATTTAGGCTACCTTAGGATCCAATGTCTACATCTACCTTCGATTTTGGGAAACTTTGTGCACTAGTACCTAAGTGAGCCAAAATTCAGAGTAAAAGAAAAAGATTAATACTTAAGGGAGCAAATTTCTTAATGGTTGGTTGGGAATACAAGTTGAAGGTAACGAATCTCTTATCTGAAAGTATGCCGAAGGCAGCGAATCTCTTATTGGTGGTTTGTTCACCTATTAAAAGAATTTTGATACCTCTTAAAAGGACTTCATGTTCCAAAAAGACTTTGAGAATTTTGACACCTTTTAAGAGGACTTTATACTCAAAAGAGACTTTGAGAGTTTCGATGCCTCTTAAGAGGACTTTATGCTCCAAAGATACTTTTGATTTATTTTGATGCCTTTTAAGAGGATCTCAAACTTTGAAGATACTTTAAGAATTTTGATGCCTTTTAAGAGGACTTCATGCTCCGAAGAGACTTTGGTTGGTTTTATGCTTTCTAAGAGAGTTTGAATGATTTTATACTCACTAAGAGACTTTGAATGGTTTTATGCTCACTAAGAGACTTTGAATTTTTAAAGGATTTGCGCTTGTAGGGAGACTTTGTATTTTTTAAAGATATATGTGTTTGGGAACTTTGGGTTATTTCCTTTTAGTCACTTACTAGACTTTTTCTTCTTCTCTTTTCCTCTCTTTTTTTGTTTGTTTTTTTAGGATTTTAGAGTTTTAGTCTGTTGGCATATTTTAGAACTTGGATTTGATTTTTAAATTGCCTCTTTAGAGGGCTTGATGCTCATAGAGAGACTTTAATTGTCAGGTTTAATGCTCACAGAGAGACTTTGGATGCCTCACAAAGAGGACTTTATGCTTATAAAGAGACTTTGATTACCTTATGAAGATGACTTTTTGCTCATTAAAAGACTTTGATTACCTTCTAGAAAGGATTTTATAATCACAAAAAGACTTTGAATACCTCACAAAAAGGACTTTATGCTCATAAAGAGACTTTTGATACCTCGCGAAGAGGACTTTGTGCTTATGAAAAAACTTTGGATGCCGATGAAGCAAGTTTCATTTTTGTTTGAGTTCGTTTGTTTGTTGTTTCCTTTTTTTTTTAGTTTTTTTTACTTTATATAACTTGATTGTATGTTGAATTTTTATACTTTGGGTGTGATCCAAGGCCTTGCAACTTTTATTATTCTTATATATTTACATAATTTGTGTTCTTTGTACCTTTTTATTTAAAGGGTTTGATTTTGTACACTTAAAGAATTTTGAGTTTCTATGTAGTATGTGTGGTGTGTCCAAATATACATCTAATGTTAGAAGGACTTGCCTTATTGCCTCTAGCAAAGGTGTGTGTGGATGGCCTAACTTTTTAAATGGTTTTCTTTTGGGATTCGTATAATCTCCATTGATTATTGTTTAGCAATGTTGAGTTTGAGTCATCTTTTGACCTATCCTTGCTTTTAGAGCCCATTTGGATTTTTCCCTGCGAGGTTATATACAATATCATATATATAAGAAATATTTTATATGTATGAATTATATACATGTGGCTATGTACAAGATAATGTGAATGCATACAAAATGGTTATGCGTATGTGAAGATGACATGTGAGATAGGTATATGAAAACTATAGTACATGATGCATGTATGTAAAGGATCATATGCTTAAATGCATGTAAAAATGTGCAGACTACACTCTAGGTGGTTTAAGGGTACATTGAGAGTATGGCTTGGGTGTTGTTCTCTTGCCTTTCATATGATCTCTCCTATAGTTTTCAAAGAGGATTAGTCTATCGCTGTCGTGCTTTGGCCAAAGATAATATGATCCTTCCTAACATGCTTATACCTTTTGATGCCCCCTAGAAAAGCCTTTTACCCCTGTTTCCCCTTAATTCCTCCAGATGTAGTCATTATTTGAAGGTAGTGTGCCCCTTATGGGTTTCACACTAGCTTTTCTTAATGGAAAATATATTCCCTTAGGGATTTTTGCATAATCCTGTGCCTGACTTTTATCTAGAATGGATCAAAAACCCACTCTAGTGGCTTTTATTACTTTTTATAAGATAGACTGCCCGTTTCCAAGTTTTTACCTTGTCCTTTGGCCTAACTTTTTCTTAGAGAGTTGTTTCAATTTTAATCTCTAACGACCTTCTTTTTGTTTTTGGGTGACGTCTATGCTACCCACTTTAGCATGTGTCCTTGCAAGTGCCACTAGTTTCTCTTGGCCGGTTGATCATATGCTTATGCTTAATTTATACATGTATCCTCATCTATATGCATCGTATACGATGATAATAATCATAACCAAACATGTAATGCAACAACACTGATTCCATTTAATCTCAAGAAATGACACTTTGGGTGCATCCGACTCCTATTATCAATCAACCCTCTTAGGTTTTCTTAGTTGAATATTTTCTCTCAACCTTTAATTTTTTCCTTGGGTGCCTTTTTTTGGTTTATGCCTTAGCAGGGTGCCAAATTTTAGGAAGGCCACCTTTTTTAATTTTCTATTGGCGGGCTTCTTCTTTTTCTCTTCTCTTTTTTATCCTTATTTTTTATTTTCTTTTTTTATAAGTCTTTGCCTTGGAACCTTCTTCAAATTTTTGGCATGTAGCTTGGCATATTAAGGTATATTAATCCTTACTATGTCATCCATGGATTTACAAATGTAGCAATAGGGGTCTTTAATCTTTTTGCTGCCCAACACTACCCATTTGATCAATTTTTGGTGGAACATTAGACTCAAAAATATGATGTAAACTCTCTCATATCCTTATTAGGAAAGTCCAACCTTTTAAAGCTATTATGTGATCAAATGACATAATGGAGAAAGGAGTGCATATTTCATCGAGCTACAATAAGCAATTCCCTCTCCTAAAGTTATCCTGGAGTTTAATGTGAAGGAAAGGCATGTGGATTTATAACAACCTTAAGAACTATTCCTTATCTTGTGAATGGGAAGTTCTTTTGGGATTGCATAAAAACTTTAATACCCTTTGCCTATGCATGCTAGAGGAGTAGTCTTTAGGACCTGAAGAATGAATCTATCTCAAATATGCCATAACATAATTCTTTCCTTTGTTATTTAGGAGTTAAAGCAACCTTCTGGACCATACCTCTTTCATTGTACATCAGTCTTACATAGTGATCGATGTCTATGCTTTTTAGAATTTAACCAACTTTTTGAAGTGCATCCATGTTAATTCTCAAGGCCACTTTGGGTGCAAGCAAAAACTTTCATTTTCATTTTCATTTTTTTTCTTCTTTTTTCAATTTTATTCTTTCAAATCTCACTTTAAGAGTTATAATGGATGCAATCAAAATGTCTTTTTCCTTGAGATTAAATAGAGACTCATGTTTATTAAATCAATATCTTGGAAATAAGCTATGATTATTGCCATACATGATGAAAATAAACAAAATTAGAGAAAAAAGCACTGTTCAAAGACATTTATTACATCATATAAAGATTAACTTTCACTCCTATCTTCAAAAGTCTTCAGTATCTCAAGCCCATCTTTTCTTACTTTCCCTTTTGGATCTAGCATTTGCTGAGTGTCAATTAGGTCTTAGATGTGATCTCTCAGAAGGCGACAATAATCTATTTTATAACTTGTATGTTGATGATAACCACAATACCAGTTAGCTTTATATCTTAATTTCCCTTGGCTCTTTACTAGTATAGGTGGTAAAGGTTGCAATTTTTCTTGCTTATAAGATAGTCGAGCGACCAGGATAACGATCTACCCAAATATGAATAATATCACTTAGTGGTTTCTGCAACTCTAACCCCATTGCCTCCTTGATTACTGCTACTAAAGCCTAGATTTATGGAGCTAGCCCTCTTTTCTAGATACTTGAACTCAACTTTGTTGGTTATATCTTTAAGGAATTTCCAATCTTTGAGCCCCTTCATTTTTAACCCATCTCTTAAATACGGCCGTGCATTCCTAATGAATAGCCTAATTTGGTCAGTAATATCAGGCATTCTTTTAATCTGCATCACTCGATTCTTCCACCAAGTTAAGTACTCATAGAAATGCTGATAACTCCAATTTTAGTGTTTAATTTAGTATATTTTTGTTTATATTTGTGTCTTATTTTATGTGATTTTAGTGTTTTATGTAATAAATTCCACTTTTATGCCAATTAGAATTATATTGAGATTTATAAAGTTTTGGTGGTTTTAAAGGCTTAATTGAAGAGAAAAATATACTTAATTGAAGAAAGGAGAAGATCACCACCTAAAGAAGAAAATTCACTCACCTAAGATTGTCCTAGCCATAAAATGACTTATAGATATCAAAATCTGATCTACACCATTGAACACATAGATCAAAATGTTAAAATGCTACTGTTAAAATTTTAGCTCGATCCAACGGTTCAATATCAAAAAACTAATGAATTTTTAGGACTGGTTTATTTGAAAAAAATTCAAAATTTTCTTCTTTCATGGGATGCGGTTGAGACACATTTGTCCCCGCCATGGCCAATGCAAGGTTTGAAGAAATTTTGATCCAGAAGTTTGCCGCAGTCGAGAAAAAAATGTCCTAACTATGGCCAAAGCAAAATACTATTTTATCTCTATAGGGTGCAGCTGAGACAAAAGTGTCCCAACAATGGTATTCTGGCCACCTTTATAAAAGCTGCATTTGTTTGGCAGAAAAAAGGGAGATAAAGGAGGGAGAACTACCACACTTAGATCTAGGGTTTTCCCTTCAATTTTTCTTATGTTTTCCCTCTATTTTTATGTTGTAGTTTAGATTTATTTTAATGTAAACCTTAGATTAGATTTATTTTCAATGTAAGTTAGGGTTATATTTAATTTTTTACATTTACTTTAAGCTGTGTTCTCCATTATGTTGAGCATTGAAGGAGGAGGTTTAGATTCAAATTGGAGCTTTGCCAGATGCAAATGGCTTTATGGGTTTCCTATTTCCTTTCTCTGTTTACTTTATTGATGTTTAATTTGTAGTTTTGTTGCTAAGGAATCTATGAATCCCCATATCTATGTAATAGATTGAGTTTATGTTTGATATATGAGCTTGAATGTTCTATTATTCATTGTGCTTATTCATTTATCGATTTTATTATTGAGAATTTTATCATTTTACTTCATTTGAATGGATGATTATTATGCTTAGAATGGAATGGCTAACTTCATGCTCTATTTTAGCCTTGTATGAGCTATGAATCAAAGGAGATTGCATTTCGAAATGGAGGCCTTTGGTTCATGGGTTATGCATTGTTAATTTCAGAAAAAGTTAAAGGATAGATGGGTATTGAATTAGTAGGCTTCAAAATGGGATATTAGTTTCTGCCTAGGTCTTAGGACCCATGCTTATGTTCATTATTTGAAAGGCTTCGGAATGGGATACCGAATAGTGAGAATAGTAGGCTTCGAAATGGGATACTAGTGTTTTAGATGGGTCGTCCACATTTAAGCCATATGAATCCTATATGTTTAATCCAATTGTATTTGATTTGGGAAGGATTAAAATTCCTTGGCAATGGTTTAATTAATGTTTTAATCTCTAGTTTAATTAGCTTTATTTTATTTATTTATTTATTTATTTTGTTAATTAGATTTAGGCTGCTATCTCAATTGAAAACTTAGGAATTTGTCTTAGATTAACCCGTTCAATTATACATATTTCGCTTAAAATAGTCTTTATCCCTTGGGTACAACATCTCGAAGTCTTAAAAATACTCCACTTTATTACTTGTCAATCTAGTGCACTTACTAGGATTGCAACAAGTTTTTAGCAACTTTGTTGGGGATGACGGTGTTGTTTGTTTGATATCTTTATTTGAGCTTTGTTTGAGACTTTTATTTTTCTTTGTTTTTGATTTGGTGTTATTCTTTGTAGGAAGATTATAATGCATTTTCAAATGATGTATGGTACTATCCAAGATGATGAATCGGTTATGTTGAGAGCACAAATGGAAGAGTTGAGGAGAGAAATGTGGGAAATGTAGTACTTATATCAGCCTTCAACTTTCTACTCATCGCCATCTTTTGAAGATCCTGGCTCACAATGGATATTGTAAGAATCATGTGCCTTTAAAGTTCAAGTCCTCCTTAATTTGCTTGAAAGTAAAGATAGGCAATTAAAAGCTAAAAAAGATGAATGGATGGCTATAATTAATTCTCAAGAAAATAAGATCAAAAATCAAGAGGCTTTATTACAAAATCAAGAGAATTTATTGAAGAATCAAGAGAATTTATTGAGAGATTAAGAATTGTGACTTAAAAACCTAGAATCCCAATTGAAATTCTTGAGTAATTCTATGCAAAATCAAGGTGATGGTGAAAATAATGCTCAGCCAGAAGATAACGAAGAAATCAAGTATGGGGTGTATGCATTAGAGAGAGGACTAATCATTGTCGATGACAAGGCCTACAGCTTAGTGGATGAATTTCGATCTCTTGTGAGGAATTCTTTACCAAAAGAGCAAGAATGGTTCAAGAATTAAGTGAAAGCACTGAATTTAGTCCACTTGAAGAGTCTATTAGGGCTAAAAGAACTAGAGGAGTATGTGTTTGAACAACTCGAGGTGGAAGGGTACTTTATCAAAGATATGGTGTTGCCTACCTTGGTGAATTTCTATAGATTTCTCCTACCGATGGGGGAAAATGAGGAGCAAGTTCCAGAAAGACCAACATTTAGGTCACAAGCTTGACCTTCAGATAGTAATGAGAGTTAAGCTGGGACTCATTAAACCCCAACTAATTCTCTTGCCCTATTTTTTATTATTTAATTGTTTATTTTGTTTCATTTCTTTTTTACTTTATGTTTTAGTTTTTGCTTGTGTTTTTGGTAATTTTGTGGTGATTCATTTAAGCATTGATTTTTGCATGAATAAGATTAGAATTGGGTGTGTTAATGTGAATGAAAGTGGGTGTGAAACTTGAAAAATTTGTAGGAATGTTGGTGCACACGGCAAAGACCAAATTATCTCAGCCTTGTCTAATATGCAATCTTGATACAAAAGGGGGCACACGATAGAGACCAAAGTATCTCAGCCATGTGCAATTGAAAAGTCCTATTTTCTATCTATCTTTTGGCATTACATTCCATTTTCACCTTTTCTCATCTGCATTTTTAATACAATCACTCCATTTCTTGTGCATTTGCATTAATTTTAGCATGATAAACATGAATTCACCTCATTTAGCTATTTTTGTGCTTTATTTTCTAGTAATTTGATGTTTTATTTTAATTTTATACTTTATTTTACTTTATTGTTGTTTTAGTTTTTAATTTATAGTTCATGTTATTATTTTGTTATCTTTAGTTTATTTTTCAATTGTGTTTTGATTATAGTTTAGTTGTGATGTTTGTTTTTTTTTTTCTTATTGTTATTGCATACTTTTGCACCTAGTTAGTTTACCCTCGTAATTGTTCCCGTTGTGAACAATCTTAAACTTAGAATTAGAAAGCCTTATTTAGATTAGTTGGAATTGCAAGAGAGTGGTTAATTGTTGAATGAATTCTTCTTTATCGGTTAGTTTCAATTAGACCAATACCAGTTAGATCTCCTAATAAATGTGTACTTTAGGTCTGATTTTGAAAATAATAAAAACCAGTGTATAAAGTTGATTGAGTAGGAATTCTAGAGCTTTAGAACCTTCCTTATCACCCTTCGACGTAAGTAAACGACTCAAAAATGAGAATTGAAATGACTTAGGCAATATTTTTCTTGATCAAATTTTGAAAAGACCTTTTGACCTACCTTTACTCTATAGTAGCCCTTGTAAGTCCTTTTGAGCCTATTTGAGCATGCTAAATGCATGTTAATTTTATGTTTGTTGATTACACCTACATTTTGATCCCTTAAGCCTAAAAAGTCCTTATCTTACCCTTTTTGAACTGGCCATTCTAGAAGTAGGTAAAATAAGTTTTTCGTGGGAAATGTTAGTGAGTAAAAGGTTAAGCTTTAATTATGAGATTCTAGAGTTAGGGATACATTGCCAATTTTAAGTAAGATTGAAAAATTTTCAGAATGTAATTCCTTTTTAAGAAGATTTTTTGTGAGTCCCTACTTATCAATTGTAAAAATGATTGCTTTAGCTATTAAAAAAAAGAAGAATAAAGCTAGCAATCTTGGTTTCATCTAAGTGTAGGGTACTCTTTGTGTAGAAGAGAAGGATTCTAAACTCTTCAAATGTCAATTGAGCTATGATATCAGTAAAAAAATTTAGAGAGGATTCTTCTTCTTATTTGTGCTTTATCCTTGAAAAATGCTCTACATTTTGGATATCTGAAGTTTGGCAATGATGATAATGAATAAGGGTAGGGTTGATGTCTTATTTTTAGGAGAAAAGTGGTGAGCTGAGGTAGAAATGGCAGTTCAAACTTGTGTATCTTAATCATTTTCTTGATAGCCATACCTTAGCCACATTACAACCTTTTAAGTCCTAAGGATCTTTTCTTGTTAATAGTTGTGTGCGAAGATGACCTTCGGGTTCCAGTACTAAAGGAGAGGCCTATGACATCCCTTGAGTTTCAAGAGTGAAACCATGTGTGCAATATTTTGTACACAAATTCTTTTCTCGATTATCATATTGCACTAAAATTTTTGGTTTTAAAAGTTGTTTTAAATTGTTTTGGCCTAGCACACACACACAAGGAGATTTGCTAGTATGGTCTAGTTGAGTCTTTTTAATTTGGGATTTTGTTTAATGACTTCTACTATAGTGTTGTTCTACTTTTTTTGAATTTGTGTTTTCTTTTTTTTTTTAGTTTAAGTATATGGGAATGTGGTTTGTTTGTTTTCTTGAAGGTGAGCAAAAGCTAAGTGTGGGGTAGTTGATAACTCCACTTTTAGTGTTTAACTTCAGTATATTTTTGTCCATGTTTATGTCTTATTTTGCTTGATTTTATTGTTTTATGTAATAAATTAATCTTTTATGCCAATTAGAATTATATTGAGATTTATAAAGTTTTGGTGATTTTCAAGGCTTAATTGAAGTGGAAAAAAATACTTAATTGAAGAAAGGAGAAGATCGCTTACCCAAAGAAGAAATTTCACTCACCCGAGATTGTCCCAGCCTCGAAAATGATCTGTAGATATCAGAATTCAATCTCCACCATTGAAAATGGAGATCAAGATGTCAAAGGCAAGAAGCTGCTGTTAAAATTTTAACTCGCTCCAATGGTTCAATATTCAAAAAATGATGAATTTGTTGGACTGGTTTATGTGAAAAAAATTTTAGATTTTTCTTTTTTCAGGGGACGCAGTTGAGACACATTGTCCCGATTGTGGCCAATGCAAGATTTGAAGAAATTTTGATCCAAAAGGTTGTCGTAGCCAAGACAAAAGTGTCCCAGCTGTGGCCAAAGCAAATTACTATTTTATCTCTATAGGGCGCGTTTGAGATAAAAGTGTCCCAGCCGTGTCCTTTTGGCCACCTTTATAAAAGCTATGTTTCTTTGGTAGAAAAAGGGGGATGAAGGAGGGAGAACTGCCACACTTAGATCTAGGGTTTTGCTCTCTATTTTTCTTGTGTTTTCCCTTTATTTTTATGTTGTAATTTATATTTATTTTAATGTAAAGCTTAGATTAGATTTATTTTCAATGTAAATTAGGGTTAGATTCAATTTTTTGAATTTTCTTTAAGTTGTGTTCTTCATTTTGTTGGGGCTTTGAAGGAGGAAGCTTGGTTTAAGATTGGAGCTTTAATAGCTACAAATGGCTTTTAGGTTTCCTCTTTCCTTTTTCTTTTTACTTTATTGTTGTTTTATTTGTAGTTTTGTTGCTAGGGGATCTATGAATCCCTATGTCTATGTAATGGATTGCGTTTATGTTTAACATATGAGCTTGAATGTTTTGTTCTTCATTGTGCTTATTCATTTATCTATTTTATTGTTGAGCATTTTATCATTTTACTTCATATTAATGGACGGTTATTATGCTTGGAATGGAATGGATAATTGCATGCTCTGTTTTAGCCTTGTATGAGTTTTGAATCGAATGAGATTGGATTCCAAATTAAAGACATTTGGTTCATGGGTTGTGCATTTTTAATTTCAAAAATAGTTAAAGAATAGATGGGTATTGAATTAGTAGGCTCCGAAATGGGATATTAGTTCGTGCTTAGGTCTTGGGATCCGTGCTTATGTTCATTATTTAGAAGGCTTTGGAATGGGATACCGAATAGTGAGAATAGTAGGATTCAAAATGGGATACTAGCATTTTAGATGGGTTGTCCACATTTAAGCCACATGAATCCTATATGTTTAATCCAATTGCATTTGATTTGGGCAGGATTAGAATTCCTTGGGAATGGTTTAATTAATGTTTTAATCTCTAGTTTAATTAACTTTATTTTATTTATTTATTTTGTTAATTAGATTTAGGAATCTCTCTCAATCAAAAACTTGGGAATTTATCTTGGATTAACCTGCTCAATTGTAGATATCTAGCTTAAAATAACCCTTATCTTTTGGGTATAATATCTTGAAGTCTTTAAAATACTCCACTTTATTACTTGTCAACCTAGTGCACAAGGACTCATCATGCTTTTGCTAAAGTAGCTTTAGGTCTTTTAATGTGACCTCTACTCGGGTATTATAGTCATACTACTTCATGAACTTTTAAGTTAATAGTTCTAATTTTCTTCAATCCACTAGTCTAAACCATGGTACCAATCTACGACTAGCCTCTATAAGCTTAAGCAAAAGTACTCAACCTTCTATTTATTTATCAGTGTTGTTCCCTTCATAACCAAGGTATATTGCTTCATGTGCACCGAAGGGTCTGACGTGCCATCAAACTTGGGCAGGGTAGGCATCTTGAATTTCTAAAGCAATAGCTCTTCCCCATCCAAATTTTTATCTTTTGAGTTAATCCCTCCACCAACAGACATCAAATAAGCCATCACCTTAATCTTCTCTTTAATTTCCTTAGGGTTGCATCTTCAACTCTAGGACCTTTGTCCTCTGCTACTACCATTGGAGGCTCATCCTCTTCTTTTTCCATATAGTCCTCCTTTGGGGCATGTATATTATTTCTTCTTCATTTAGCCCCTGTCAAAGAGGTGCCCCTAACAATGTTCAACTCTGCTTGGTCAGGGGTAGGAGTTATAAGTTAAAGTCCAATATGTGGTGCAAGTAATCTCCCAATTATGGGCAATATTCTTTCTTTAAACTTTTAAAACCTTCTGTCTAACCTTCTATCTAATTCATCATGTGCTTGTGGTGCATCTAACATTTCAAACTCTAGAAAGGTGATTATCCTTTAAACTACTTGGATGAATAGTCTACGATGACTAAAAAGTTAAGGGGTTAGAATGATGCATGATGATGAGGTATGTACAATATGATGCATGATGATGATGTGTGAGTATGATATACAAGATGACGTATGCATACACATGATGCATCGTATACGTGTACATATGGTGCGTGATATACATATGATGTACGTTACATGCTAAGGATACATATGATGCGTGAGCCAATAGTTACAATGATGTATAATGATGCATGTGCATGATATACATATGATGCACGATGCATGAGTATGTTAGGTGCCAATCACAACTAAATACAAGCATAGAAATAACCTTCTAACCTTATTACTTTCACACAAGAGGACATGTAGTCGCTTTCCTAGGTTAGCTTAACCTATGGGTCAACGGGGAATTCAATGGACATGTATGGTGTATGGAAAAAAAATATGCAACATAACCTCTCTTATTTAAAACACAAGCATATAGGGTTTAGGCCATTATGTATTTAAACAATTTAAATAAATCAAAATGGACCCACCGGGATATGGCAACCTTTAATGAGTGACAACCTAATATAGTTGAATTTATATAATACATGATGGCCCATATAGCAAGAAAGAGTATTAAAGTCATACAACCTAGGGGAATTAATTTCTATCATTACATGGGCTTGTAGTTAGATAGTAAAACTTTAGGACTATCCAAGCATGGTCCTTGCCAATAGGTCTAGCTCACCATGAGCATAATGATCGATAAATCACCATTTTATATACCAATTGGTATTAGACTTAGGCTTGTGGTCCTTCTTGACACCTCTCTACATCGAGTGAATGTAGGGTGTGCTTCAAGATTACACCGAAGCTAAAATAGGGATGCCTAACTTAATTCTAAGGCTCTAACATGAATGCAAAAATGTAATTTCAAAGAGAGATATGATTAATATTAAAAAATTAATTATAAGAACTTAACTAAAGTACTTTAAGAGTAAGGCCTCTTAAGTCCCTAGTGAAGCAACCATATGATGCACACTAAACCTTGCTATGTTCGGATGGCTCTCGGAGTCTTTCTTTTAGGGTCCAAAATCGAATGAGGTTTATAAAGTTCATATATTAGCCATTTCATAATAAAGAAAAAGGATTTGACCTAAGTTGCCAAGTTTTAAGCCACAAAAAGGTATGAAATAGTGTTTCAAGGTACTCGATCCTATTGTTAGTGGTCAACCTATAATGGCATCTTAGTGGACCCAAGAGTTAATTATTATGGAATCGTCACCTAATAGAATATTGGAAAATAATTCTAACTTGATGCCTAAACTAGAAATGGAGTTTGGGATATCATCCTTACTTATACCTCGGTTAGGTTTTTTTTATAAATGAGTTTTTAGTATTAATTCACTACCTCCCTTCTCACACAATGCATAACATAAATAAATAAACAAACAATCAAACAAAAAGTGATAAAGTAAAAATAAATAAATTATTACATAAGTAAATTGTCCAACAAAAGAAAAATAATATAGATAAATTGGGGTATTTATTTGTGGTGCG